>JAAGAY010005926.1:0-16623 GCA_011801015.1 Ardeotis arabs
GGTCCCTTTCGGACACTGAGCATCGCTGCAAGTGGGTGTCATAATAGAGGTCTTGATTTGATTGCATCGGGGCCAACCATTAATGATCCGGCAGGTGGTTCCCACCTGGCACTGGATGTCTGTGCAGGAGGGTGGGCTGTAGACACATCGTGGTTGGTCATTTATGATCTTCCACTTGGTCCCCGTTGGACACTGGACATCACTGGAAGTGTGTGTCATACTGGAGGTCGCGATTTGGCTGCATCGTGGCCAGCCATTAATGATCTGGCAGGTGGTTCCAACCAGGCACTGTATGTCTTTGCAGGAGGCCGGGCTGTAGACACACCGTGGACTGTCATTTATCATCTTGCACTTTGTCCCTCTGAAACACTGGAGGTCACTGCATGTGGATCTTCCACGGGAGGACTTGGTTTTGACGCACCGAGGCCAACCATTAATGATCTGGCAGGTGGTTCCCACCTGGCACTGGATGTCTGTGCAGGAGGCTGGGCTGTAGACACACCGCAATTGGTCATTTATGATCTTCCACTTTGTCCCTTTGAAACACTGGAGGTCACTGCATGTGGATCTTTCATGAGGGGACTTGGTTTCGACGCACCGAGGCCAACCATTAATGATCTGGCAGGTGGTTCCCACCTGGCACTGGATGTCTCTGCAGGACGGTGGGCTGTAGACACACCGTGGTTCGTCATTTATGATCTTGCACCTCGTCCCTTTGGAACACTGGATGTTGCTGCAAGTGTGTGTCATTATGGAGGTCGCGATTTGGGCGCATCGTGGCCAACCATTAATGATCTGGCAGGTGGTTCCCACCTGGCACTGGGTGTCTCTACAGGAGGCCGGCCTGTAGACACACCGCATTTGTTCATTTATGATCCGGCACCTGGTCCCTTTCAGACACTGGACATCGCTGCAAGTGGGTGTCATATTAGAGGTCTTGATTTGATTGCATCGTGGCCAACCATTAATGATCTGGCAGGTGGTTCCCACCTGGCACTGGGTGTCTGTGCAGGAGGGTGGGCTGTAGACACATCGTGGTTGGTCATTTATGATCTTCCACCTGGTCCCCTTGGGACACTGGAGGCCACTGCCAGTGTGTGTCATACTGGAGGTCGTGACTTGGCTGCATTGTGGCCCACCATTTATGATCTGGCAGGTGGTTCCCTCCTGGCACTGGATGTCTCTGCAGGAATCCGGCCTGTAGACACTCCGTTGTTGCTCATTTGTGATCTTGCACTTGGTCCCTTTGGGACCCTGGAAGTCACTGTAAGAGTGTGTCATAATGGAAGTCTTGATTTGGACACACCATGTCCAGTCATTACCTGTCTGGCATTGGATAGCCTCGCAGGAGGGTCCAATGTGGACAGATTTTTGCCAACTGTCCATTATTTTGCATGTGGTCCTTTTAGGGCAGTGGATGTCACTGCAAGAAGTTTGTCTTGAGGATGCCTTGATTGGGACGCACCGAGGCCAACCATCAACCACCTCACACATGGACTCTTTGGTACAGGGATGATGGTGGCTTGCAGGTGGCACGTGAGGCCCTGGAGTTGGTGGCGCTTCCCTCTGGAAGACTTTCTTGTGCACGTGTCTCGGCCAACCATCCACCATCGTGCATTGGGTCCCCTTCGGGCAGAGAATGGGCTGGCAGGAGGGCAAGAGGTGGACGCCTTTCGGCCAACCACCCACAATCTTGCATTGTATGCCCTCGTGGCAGCGGAGGTGGCGACACGAGGGCGTGGGGATGCACTTGGGCCAGCCGTCCACCATCTTGCACTGCGTCCCCTTCCTGCACCGGTAGTTTTTGCACGAGGGCAATGGGATGCATTTGGGTCCTGTGGCCAGCACGACGCATGTGCTGCCTGATCCGCATTGCATCCCAAGGCAGAGCTTGGCGCCTTGCGGTTCAGCCCCTGCGGAATAGAACCAGGGCCTCAGTGAGCGACAGCCCAACCCCTTATCAGACAGCAGAGAATCCACTGCTGGGTGGGGCAGCTTCTTTCTTCTCCTGTGAGGCAGAATTTCCCCACTCAGACCCAGTGGTTCCTTTTTTTGGTCCATGATGAGAGGAGGATTTAAGGGTGGGGATTCTCCAGGGGCTTGCATAGGTGTTGAGCAAGCACTGCTGCGCATTCTAAAGGGAATTTGTGGCTGGAAATGCTGAATGTGGGGTTTGAGAGGCAGAGGGAGATGTGCAAGGAAAAGGCGTATGGATTTAGGGCTGGAAATGCCAAAATTGGGGTTGGAGGGGCAAAGGGAGAGGTGGAATGAGAAGGTGTGTGGATCTGGGGCTGGAAACAGCAGATTTTAGGTTGGAGAAGGAGAGGTAGAATGAACGAGTGGGCGATTTGGGGTGAAAATGCCAAATTTGGGGTTGGTAAGGAAAAGGGAGAGGTGGAGTGAAAGGGTGGGTGGATTTGGGGCTAGAAATGCAAAATTTGGGGTTGGAGGGAAACAGGGAGAGCTGCAAAGAAAGGATGGGTGGATATGGGGACAAAATTGCCAAAATTTAGGGTTGCAGAAAGAAAGGTAGAGGTGGAATGAAGGAGTGGGTGGATTTGTGGCTAGAAATGATGAATTTAGGGTTGGAGAGGAAAAGGGAGAGCTGCAAGGAAAGCATGGGTGGATTTGTGGCTAGAAATGATGAATTTGGGGTTGGAGAGGAAAAGGGAGAGCTGCAAGGAAAGCATGGGTGGATTTGGGTGTGAAAATGCCAAATTTGGGGCTCGAGAGGTACAAGGTGTGTCTTTGAGGCTGAAAATGCTGAATTTGAGGTCAGGAATGGAAAAGGACATGTGTATGGAAAAGGTGCGTCAGTTTGGGGTAGGACATGTCAAATTTGTTGTTAGACCTGGAAAGGGAGAGGTGCAAGGAAAAGGTGCATGGATTTGGGGCTGGAAACACCAAATTTGGGGTTGGAGATGGCAAGCGAGAGGCGGAATGAAAGGGTGCATGGATTTGGGGCTAGAAATGCTGAATCTGGGGTTGCGCATGGAAAGAGAGAACTGCGAGGAAAGCGTGGGTGGATTTGGGTCTGCAAACGCCAAATTTGGGGCTGGAGGGGAAAAGGTAGAGGTGGGACAGGGCAAGGGAAGGAGGAGCTGGGTGGAATTTGGGTGGAGAAATGGGGATTTTGGTCAACGGGACTCACCGCACTGCCACAGCAAGCACGTCAAGAGCAACAGCCACCACAGAGACCGCATCTGCCCCACACGTGGGAGAAAGAGATCTTCAGTTAGGGGGCAGGGAGGGGACCCTGGCATCTGGGACCCACTCTGCCCCATAGCGAGGCAGGGGACCCAGATATCCGGGGCCCACCCTGCCCCATAGATCCCACAGGGGACCCAGGTTTCCAGGTTACCCCATAGCAAGGGACTCACCATCTCAGTGCTGCCTCTCCTCTGAGGACTTTGGGGTTTTTGTAGATGGCAATGGGAGGTGGAATCCACCAGTGGTGTTCTGGCTCCGCCCCTGCCGTGCTGCCCCATTGTTCCATGTGAAAGGGATGGAACCCGAGGTGGGGGAGGGGAGGGCAGAGATAAGATCTGGGGCTGGATCCATCCGGGGCTGGGTTGGCGCCAGCAGGGTGGTGATGGGGGGTTGGAGGGACATCCCTGGTGGTGGTGCCTCCATCCACCCAATGGCGCGTCGTCCGTCTGTCTGTCCCGGACCCCTCCAATGATCCCATCCAACAATCCTCCAACCATTCAACCATCCGTCCAACCATCCAACAATCCAACAATCCAGTGATCCATCCAACCGACCCTCCAACCATCCAATCATCCATACAACGATTGCTCCATCCCTCCAACAATCCCTCCAGACATCCAGTCATCCATCTAACGATTCCTACATCCATCCATCCATCCAGATCAAGCACTTGCACTTTTTTTATTTTGCAGGTCTTTGAGGCTGTGCGACCTGCTACTGTGGACGTCCATCATAGCTCAGTGCTGGTTTTCCTTGTGCCCTTGCAGAAACTCAACCTGAGATGCCGGTTGATGCCTCTAGAGGCATGAAGACCTCTGCAGGAGTATTTACAAGAAGTGCATGAACTGGTGTTGCGTGTGCGCGCGGAAACTGTTCTCTCACCATCCGTCTCCGCTTGGTTTCGCCTACTGCATAGCGGAGACAGGGGCTTCCACTTCCATCCGTACGAGGTTGGAGGCGTGGCTGGAAGAGATGAAAGGCAGGCGGCGTTCAGGATCCCCCTTTTTGAAGAGGAAGCAACAGCCCTTCCTCACCCTCATCATCGCATCCCTGCGGAGAGGCAGAAAATTACACGGTCCCCTTCCTAAAGGGTGAGTTTTGCTCAATGCAACCATGTTTTCACAGGGCTGATCCTGTCCCCGTGCATGGGATTGCGCTCAAAATGTTTCCAAGCCTGGCTACTGCTTTATGGTGTTGTTGGCTTCATCTTACGCATCACGGATGTCGCCAAAAAATTGCAGTTCCCTCCCCACCCCACCACCTCGTTGTTGCAACCTTGTCCGATCTCCCTCCGGGCCATCTTTGTAGCCAGCAGCAGAGGGGACGTAGGGGTTAAATGGTTGTGTTACGGCACGTCTGAGTGTTAGGCGTTGGTGTGGAGGTGCCGTGCAGGACAGGCAGTGCTGTGGCGGAGGGGCTGCGGAAGGCGGTGGAGCAAGGGCAGGCCCGTGGGCGCACAAGGCCGTGGTGTGCGGGCAAGCGAGCAGAAGGTGGAGCTGGGATGGCCCTTGGAGGAATCTTCTGATTCTGATCCACCACCTTGGGCGGTGGCTTTGGGGTTTGTCAAAATGGCTCTATATTGGGCAAAAGGGCTCTATATTGGACAAGACTGCTCATTATTTGGCAAAATCACTACACATATATATCACAGAAACCCCCAATTATTCAGGTAATTAATTACGGAGGGTTGAACAAATTAAGCCGCGGCACTGGCCTTCCTGCTTGCCGCACCGCTGCGCCCTGTCCTGCGTGGTGCAGACTTAATCCGGGGGACACCGTATGTCCTCATAGACAAGTCCCTGGGACAGATGGCAATTGCATTTTGTGGAGCAGTTGCTGGAGGTGATGGTCTCGCCCACCTGGAAAGGAAAGGCTCAGAGGTCAATCCACATGGGCACCGTCTCCAAATTTTAGGGGAATTTCCTTTCTTCAACAGGGGGGAAGAAATCCCAGAGAGAGAAAGAACAACCATGAGGTGGATTTGGTGGAGTTTGTGCAATTTAGCAAATTAATTCTCCTTTTTCCCCTGGTCCAGCAGAGCAAAATATGCATTTTAGGATGCTGTTAATTGCATTATTTCAGACATGTGTCCTTAAAGTGAAGTGGCAACCCCCCTCATCAACATTGAGTCCCAAAACCAGTTGCGTTGACTAAGGGAGACAACCAACCCCATCAAAGATGGACTCCCCAAATCCATTGCATCATCTAGATGGGACAAGCCACCTCACTGAAGAGTGAGACCCCAAGCTAGTTGCATTGACTCAATGGGACCAGCCAGCTCATCAAAAATTGAGGCCACAAACCACTTGCATCATTGGGATGGGACAACTCACCCCACAATCCTTTCTCAACTTGATTTCCACCAAAAACGCCAATGCTAAGCCTTGATGGCCAACCTCACCTTGAAATACCATCCCTGGTGCAGTGCAGGCGCACTGCTCCAGGGACACACAGGCTTCTCCGTCGAAGAGGTACCCATCGTCGCACTGGCAACCCTTGAAGCAGGTCCACCTGCACAGGGCCAACACAGAGAGGCTGGCGCAGGTGAAGTCACAGGTATGGATGCAGAGCTCATCGTGGCTGTGGGGTGGGCCAGAGAGGGCTGGAAAAAAGGGAGAAATACCGGTTTTACCCCCCAAAAATTGTGACTGTCTTTTTCTGGATCTAGTGTGGCATCCCTGTGGGTGACAGGAGACCCATGGGCAGCCAATGGGCATCTTTGGTGGCTCCAAAAGATGCTAAACCAACCAAATCCTGCTTTTAACATCCAAGTTAAAGCATTTGCATATTGTTAATCACCTCAAGGCAAAATAGAGGGACACCTCTTTTGAACTAATTTGACAGAAATATTGCTATTTTGGAGGTGGTGAGCTGGAATTTCTTTTTCCAGAGTGTTTTTGGTGTGAAAGAGGTGATTGAAGCCCCAGAATGAGGTTTTGGAGGAGGTTTAAAAATTATTTCTGGGTATTTGATTGATTTTGGGGGTGTTTAAGCATGGAGGCTTGGAGGCTATGGCACAGGACCTCACAGGCACCATCGGCAGCACAGACGTTGTAAAGGCAGTGGCTGAAATACTCCACCAGGCTCACCCGTGGGTGACATGGCCTGAGAGGTCCTGCTGGGTCCCAGATGAGCCTGCAGGAGTCGCTGGCACCATAGGGAGCAGTGTCAGTGGCATCATACACGCGGTGGACTTTGCCATTGCAGCTGTCAGTGCATGGTCTGTCCTCCTCCAGCATCTTCCAGGAGGTGACAAATTCCTTGGTGCTCTGCACCAGGCACCTGCCAGGCAGTTGGAAGTCATCACCGGGATCGCCATTGTAGTTACCACCCAGTCTGCACACACGGCCCCAGCAGGTGTCAGGAATGGTGACAAGGAGGTAGGTGACCACATTGTAGAGGAGCCAGAGGCTGGCGGCGGTCTGGAGGATGATGTTGTCCATTCTTGGCCAATCTGTAGCTTTCTGTCCTCTGTCGCCAGTGGCAACGTGTAGCGCTGGCCGTCCACCTTGGATGTGCATGTAGGACAGGGATGGGGTTTGCACACGCGTATGCGCTGGGGAATTTTGCATGCATGCAGTTGCCCACGGATTTCTTCCTGCACAAGCGGGCCAACAGGTTTGGCATGTGCCAGGACGTTTTACATGCTGTTGTAGTTTAGCCCCGCTGGGGACCAGACTACGCAGTCTGTCTCTCACTGCCCCCACCGTGCGAGGGAACAGGGGACAGAGGGGGACAACCTGCTCCACCATGGGCTGCACCTTGGGCTGCAGGGGAATCTTGGCCAGGGGCAGCATTACTGCTCCCCCTCCTTCGTCACTGACCTTGGTGTCTGCAGCCGTTCGTCTCACAAGAAATTTTTCACAACCGGCTCAGGCAGACGCCTCTCAGAATCTCTTCACATCTCATCTCCTCTCCACTTCTTGCAGCCGGGCCGGGCCGAGTTGGGCCCAGATGGCGCCTGGCAGGAGCCCAGAGGGTGAGGGCCGCAAGGCCCACCAGGCTCGCGCCTCCCCCTCTGTCCCCACTCAATGTCTTCACATCTCCTTTTTTTTTTTTTCTGTTTTTCCCATTCTTAAATATGTTATGGCAGAGGCCTTGTCAGGGGACATTCCAACACCATTTGGCTTGGCCCTGCCCAGCAGCGGGTCCGCCCTAGGCCCGGCCGAGTCCACCAGACAAAGGGGGAACTTCCAGCAGCTTCTTGCAGAATCCAACAATATGGATTACAAGAATCTAATTGACCTGGACCTCAAGTAGTGCCTCAGGTAGGGCTTTGCCAGCCTGGTCTCCTGAAGTTTAGAAACCTAAGATGTGTTGTTTCAATTTGGTTCTGAAATGAGGGCCCTGCTAGTCACTTCTGGAGGCCCTACGCACCTCTCTTTCTGCTAGTGCAGAGGACTCTCAATAAGGAGACAGTATTCTGAGCACCTTCCAGTGTCACATCTTCTGGGCCCCTGTGTACCTGGCTCCTGGTACCAGGGGTGGGGATGGGGAAGGTGCTCTGTGACACCTTTGAGTGTCACTGTCACTCATGGCATTTTGACAAAATCCTGCCACACCTGTCACAAAAGTCAGGCAGTGGCATAATTACAAATGATGCCATTGCTTGCACTCCATTGTTTTATTTATTCTTTTTAAGCCAACTCTAAAATCACTACAGTTTGTTTCACAGCCTATCTAGTAATATTCCTACACTGAGAAAGCACTCCACAGATCAGTGCTCTACTTGGAAAGAAATGGAAACATCGGTGTGGTTCTGTTTTGCGAGCCACCAAATTTTCGATGCTCAGCAGGGCTCCAACAACAGAAGTCCTAGGTAATGGATTTTGTTCCAGCAGCACAGGCCTCTGAGTCTTGGTCTTGAGCATGCGATATAAGCAATAAGCAGTGTTTCTTGTTGAGTAAAGTATACCTAAAACACGCAGAGAAGTAGAAAGGATGTTAGCTGGACTGAATTGGGGTGGAAGTTTGGCTATACAGGTGAAAGGAGGACTTAACTAGGGCGTGCTGCCCAAAAGCAGCCCAGCCTGTGAAACACTTCCAGAAATATCTGTTGGTTGTTGCATCTACGTATTGGTAATGCTGGAGGTGCTGATTTCATATGCCACATCCCACGCGTGCTAATTTTGCACCCGTATTTCAGGGATTTGCCTTAGGTATTGAAACGACAAGTAGCCTCTGCTAGCTGACGTTGTTTTCCAGATACATTCAGATGAGAACTGCCATTTCAGAGTGAGCGATTGACAACCTGTTGTGGCTGGGACGGAGGCAACAGTACTGGAGCAAGAAATCCCAGAGCAACTTGACAGGCAAATGTAAGAAAACAAAGGGGAAGAGGGCAGAGAAATGGGTTGGTGTCCATGTGCATGAATGAGAAGAAAGAAGATGCTTTTATTTTTTTTTTTTGACAGCTATGTATCAGATGATCCTTCCATGAAGGAAAATGACAGCAACATAGTAGAGATACCTGAGCTTAGTAGAGATAGCTGAGCTTGCTTTAAACTGACTGCACTGAGTACCAAGCAGGTTAGCGACATCATTGCAGAGCTCCGTGGGGACTTGGCCCTAATGAGAAGTTAACTGATAGGCTTATGTGCTAATAGCTACGTAGTGTTGTTGTCACCAGTACTAATGCGTACATATAGCAATAGTCAATGATGACAATAATGTCTTTCAGGTTTGAGCTGTTAGATATTCTGTGCAAGGCTTAGTAACCAACTCCTCTAGAATGATAAAACTATATAACAGGAAATTGAATGAAGAGATCTTGAGAAAATATTGCATTGCCCTGAGTTTTCAAGTGGATTTGTGAAAGGAAGGCATGATTTTGGCCTCTGAAATAAACATCAGGTTTCACGAGTACATTTGCAATCATTTATCCGTTTAAGTTCTAATGCAGAACAGAAGCAATAATTTTGACACAGTAGAAGAAAACATCCCTGAAATCTGTCAGGATGACATTTCAGTAACTGTGCCACATCCTGCCTGGAATTAGTGTTGGATGGAGTTGTTAGCAGTTCAAGATCTTCTCTAATTAGGTCCTTTGAACAATAACAGAAGTCTGAAAATGATGTCAATGGTATAGAGAGGCCCTTAGGTCAAATCTGCTTGTATTTAATTTAAACTGTACAAAGGTGATAGTGAAATTAAAAAAAAAAAGAATCCAAATATTCCAAATGTAGGATATATGTTTTTCTTTTCAAAATATGTGTTGTGTTTCATGTTAAAAGACATTTTACAATTTGCAAGTATGTACAGCTTCCTGCGCCAGGTAATATGCAACGCTGAGGGGCTCGCTAGGAAAGTTAAGTGAAGATTCTTAAACTGCCTAGCATACAAACCTGCTTTCTGGAAAATTGTTATCATTTTATGATCATCTAAGTTATAGATACCAAAATACAAATACAATTATAAAGAGAGATATATATACACACTCATTCCATAAGCCTACCAGCTGCTTTCTAACCTTCAGGTATTTTTTAATAACAGAAAGAGTATTTATAAACTTTACTCTGTCTTAGCTGTTTTCCCTGAAAATGTCCTGATTACTAATAAAATGAGAAGTGTTACTTTTGCTTCCTTCATGATCTCAGCTATTTCTTGAACATATTCGTCTACGGAAAAAATACCGAGCTATGTAAATTCCCAGCATCTCACTGATGTGGTGGTAAAAATACATACTACTGTAATGAGTTGTATGTGTTATAATTGGAAGAAGCCTATATACCAGGCCTTTCAATCACTTAGCCCAGATTTCACAGTTTAGCGTGCTCTGAGCCACTCCCCAAGCATCTCTGGGGGCAAGGAATCTCTCAGCCTCAAGGAGAGAGATGCCTGAGAGGCGTCCCCACCCACCGGGAGATCCCGACGTGCAGCCCACTGCCATGCAGGAGAGCTCAAAGGGCTCCTGGGCTGCTCATGCTCTAGGGGGTAAGACAATGGACTCACAGTCAGATTTGCACACCGCCTGGAGACATTGGTTGCTCCCAGATTTGGTCTGAGTGAGACATTGACCAGCACTGTGGTTCGGGGGGTGCACCGCCACCCCTTGGCTATTGTGTTGTTCTCTGTCTCCCTCAAATCCACTTTGAGTCAGATGCCACCAGTGCCATGAGGACCTGGCAGATGCCACTGCTGGTTATCTCTGTCACGTGAGCAGGGTTCTGGGAAAAGCGGTCAGCTTGGGGAGGGGCTTTGGAGTACACCGTCACAAAATGGTCAGAGGGGCTGGCGTCTATCAGTAATTTGGATGGTACATCCTATGTAATTCCGTTTCTGAGGCAGTCACCAGAACTTTTATGCGTTTTTGATACAAACTCTTCAATCACGATCCTTTAGTCCACTGTGGTGCCAGACCAGTTGAGCTCTAGGGATGTTCCACTGACTGGAAGCTGGCCAACGTGATTCCCATTTCCAAGAAGGGTGTGAGGGAAGAGCCAGGAAACTACAGACCTCATAGTCTAAGCTCAGTACCTGGAGAAATGATGGAGAAGATCCTACTGGGTGCTACTGGAAGGCCACGCAGCCCATCACTGCTAAAATATAGACCGGGAACCTCTACACACAGCTGTCTGAGCTTGGATCGTTTTCAGATAAAAACACGATTTGTGCTCTAAAGTGTCTTAGAAGCCTCCCAGACAGAGCTGTACACACTTAGGTTCTGCCCACTTGCACAAGAGGGGAAACCAGGCAGGATTCGCAACGGAAGCTTTCAGCCCAGATCTGCATTTAGGTGAACCTGGGCCCTGCAGACGCACACACAAAGTTCAACTCGCTGCTTGGGAGGTCGCTGGACCTTCAGCATGACCGCCTCAGGAGAAAGCTGAACATTCTCATGGGTTTTGCTGAACCTGTTTATTCCCCTGCTGCAGTTTGTTCCTTTTTCAAACACCCTTTCTTAGTCTGACTGTACTTTTTCCAAAAGTGTATAGTGTTGATTTGTATTTGGACATCAAGACTTCTAGCTCTGTTATAAGAGAGAGCGTTCCAAGTACGTGAACAGATAAATATCTGGGCAGTCACAGGAAAGGAGACTCAGTAAATTCCGTCCTTTAGCCTCACGGCTTTCAGCACTTTGGGTGATACTTTATGTGTCAGGGTCTTTGTGCGTTCCGTCGGTAAAAGGATGTTGTATTTGGTGCCAGAGCTAATCCTAGTCCTGGTGTAACCGAACTCACGCTGCGTCTGCTAGCAAAGCTCTCAGGAGCAGCTGCTGAGTTCAGGAGCTTGCTGTGTGTATCCATCCAGTTTTGTTAAGATCTCTGGGACGAAAGGCACTGCAGAAATGCAAACCCTATCACTGCTTATTTAGCACCAAGCCAGAAAGGCTAGCAGGACTTCTACAAGGTTTACTTTGATTATGATACCGTTTTGTCCTGGCTTTTTCTTTGAACTTACACGACTGCAGAACTTAATAAATTATCTTTGACTTGCCAATCTATCTGTGAAAAAATAAAACCAAAGAGGTTAACCAAAAAATCTTAGAATCATAGAATGGTTAGGGTTGGCAGAGACCTTCAAAGGTCATCTAGTCCAACCCCCCTGCAAGGAGCAGGGACATCCCTGACTAGATCAGGTTGCTCAGAGCCTCATCCAACCTGGCCTTCTCTAGCTCTTTAGAAGAGAAATACCAGCACACCTAAAATGAAAATCAAGACTTCTTGTGTGCTCCTTGGAGAAAGCAGAGACCTGCAACTGGGACAAGATCTAATGGTATTGAGTTACAGTCATACTATATAGTAATTTAATTATCTGCCAATGGCCTATCAGATCAAAACAGATGTTCAGTGGTTTTAGCTGAAGGTTTGTTTAGAACGACCTATGGGCTGAAGACGACAAAGCTGTTACAGGTTACGCTGTTTACTTGTAGTGGTAGGAACTAACAAGACTCGGGGCTACAAAGCAAAAGGCTTTCTTGTCCTCGCTTTCTAATTCCAGTGTACACAAATAATTGAATACACTTGTTGTGGTTTAGCCCCACTCCGGACCAAGCTATTCAGGTTCTCACTCGCTCCCCCACCCTCCAAGGGAATGGGGGAGAGAGAATATAACTAAAAGCTCCAGGTTTGAGATAAGGACAGGGAGAGATCATTCAAGGGGGCCTACAAGAAAGATGGGGAAAGGCTGTTTAGTAGGGCCTGTTGCGATAGGACGAGAGGTAATGCTTTTAAAATAGAGGGGGGTAGATTTAGATTAGAAATTAGGAAAAAATTTTTTACGATGCGAGTTATAGAACACTGGAACAGGTTGCCCAGAAAGGTGGTGGAGGCTCCATCTCTGGAAACGTTCAAGGCCAGCCCGGATGAGGCTCTGAGCAACCTGATCTAGTTGGGGATGTCCCTGCTCCTTGCAGGGGGGTTGGACTAGATGACTTTTGAAGGTCCCTTCCAACCCTAACCATTCTATGATTCTATGATTCTATAAGTTACCGCGATGGGTAAAACAGACTCGACTTGGGGAAAACTATTTCCATCTATTAATAATAAGACCAAAGCAGGATAATGAGAGAGGGGAAAAAATCTTCCCCCCACCCCTGCCCTCTTCCCGGGCTTAACTAGGAGGTGGACTATCTCCACCTCCTCCCCAGCTCAAGCAGCACATGGGGAGAATAGGGAATAGGGGTTATGGTCAGTTCATCACACATTGTTTTCTGCTGTTCCTTCCTCCTCAGGGAAAGACCTCCTCGCGTTCTTCCCCTGCTCCAGCCTGGGGTCCCTCCCACGGGCTACAGTCCTTCACAAACTGCTCCAGAGTGGGGTCCTTTTCCATGGGGTGCCGCCCCTCCAGAACGGCTGCCCCAGCGTGGGTCCTCCACGGGCCACATCCTCCTTCAGGCATCCGCCTGCCCCGGCGTGGGGTTCCCCACAGGCTGCAGGTGGATCTCTGCTCCTGCGTGGGCCTCCATGGGCTGCAGGGGGACAGCCGGCCTCACCATGGGCTGCACCTTGGGCTGCAGTAACTGAGACACTCACTGCCGCTGATGCTGTGACAAGATGGGAGAAGGAGTCTGTGAAGGATTTTGCCTGACTGCGAGACTTTTCATATACCATGTTCTTTTTGGGTGTCTTTCTGCATGTCTTTCATGTGAGGGACACTCTACGAGAAACCTCTTCCAGGGTTTAGTCATTCTCATGGTGAGGAGAATCCATCCAGAGGGAGCTTCCCCTGAAGCAACTTGTGCCTGTTGCCTCTTGTCCTGTCTCTGTGCATGCCTGAGAAGAGAGCACCTCCTTCTCCACCATAGCCATCCCTTCTAGGACGGGAAGACTGGGGGACAAAAAAAATCTAGCTTTCAAAGTAAACAGCTTGAAATCTTGTAAAGTGCACAAGTGGGTCAGACGCGAGCTGTGTGTTAGTAGGTATGTGCAGAGGAGAGAAGGAAAGAATGAAAGGCTGGATTCAAAGGTCTCCCCGCAGCCTTCTCTTCTCCAGGCTGAACGGCCCCCACTCTTTCAGCAGCTCTCCCTCCCCGTTTTGCAGGGACACTCCGGATGGCAGATACGCAGGAGCAGGTACGCAGCAAGAAAGAGGTAATGAAAGAGGCAGGAAGAAGTTGCATTTTCTTTATGCATCTTCCAAATCTCTCCCTCAGGGAAGTGAAAACCATGTAAAGTACAGAATATGCAGCCTGCAATGTGAAAATATGAAATCCGATTGCTTACAGACTTACTTCCCTTACTTACAGAAAATAGCTCAGCCTGCAAGTTATCTATGCACTTTTTAAAACCCAAATTGAGAAAACTGATCCAGGCCTTCTCTGTGTCTCCAGCTGGGCTTACTGTGCATTACAAGGAGAACGCGGATTTCCTTCGGCAGCACCTCTCTCCAAGACACGTTGGTCAAGGGGAGGCCGTAAATCTGTGTCGGGTGCAGATGTGCAAGATTTTAGAGCCTAGAAGTCATCCCAGCTTATTTTGATAAGTGCTCCCGTGGATTGTTTAGGCAGTTTAAATAATGCCTGTACATGAGAGGAAAATCACTCAGTGTACGTCTGGCAAATACGCAGTGTAGAAAGTGTACATAAAAGGCACAGAGTTGAGGACCAGAAGCTGTGGCTCAAACATTTATTAAGAAAATTTTGCTCACAGGTCATCAAACCAGCAACAACCACAGCCTCCTGCTATTTACGCCTTAAAGCTCCGGTTCAGCGCCCTCACGGTGGGTTCCTCACTCGCCCTGGGTCCGTGTGAGGCCCAGCAAGAGAGGAATTGCACCAAGCACCGACTGCCTCAGGAGTACGGGGGGGTTGAACCCCCGCAATACGTGCCCTTCCATACGTACTATACTGTACACCACATACCATACATATCACAGAATACATACAGCACCGGGCACTACACACAATACTGTACGAAATACAACACACACAATACAACAGAATACCATAGGATGCATTACATACCATACACTACGTACAAAACATACAACAGAACTGATAGAATAAATATAATAAAGACCATACCACAAAATCCATACCATACTAGGCAATCCATACCATACAACAAACACAACTCAGTAAATACAATACCATATGATAAATACTATAAAATACTATACCACAGAATCAATCATATGATGTATTGTCCAATACAACAGAATAGATGCGATACAGTATTATATAATAAGTACCATTCACGTCATACCCCACCATATGATACCACACCATATGATGTACATGACCAAAACGCAATATATTACAAAAGACTACACTATCGGAACTTTTTCCACACACACGGGCCCTGGAGGCAACCGAAGAGCAGAGCTTCGGGCCCGGAGCAGCAGCTGGGCCGGGCGGGCGCTCGCCTGCTCTCGGTGGGGTTGGCTCCCGAGCAGGGCTGTGTGCTGGAGCCTGCTGGGAGGAGGTGTTGGAGGGTGCCGGAGCTACGCTGGGTGGGGCGCAGTGCGATACAAAATCTTGTACAATGCTGCAGTGCAATGCACAACACGCTGCAGCGCAGTACCAGCCGTGCAATTCCAGCCGTACAGCACAGAAAACACAAGAGGAAATACAACACCAATTACACTAAAACACAAATGACAATAAAATCCAAATTACAATGCAAACACATCCCAATACAACATAAATTACAAAACACATTACAAGATACAGCAAAAATAGGAAAAAAATACAATGCTGTACAAAATACATTGCAGTGTGCAACACAATAAACAGCATAACAGACAATACAGAAAATACAACACGTGCAATACAACACGTTAAATTTAATACAAATCACAATAGAAAATGCAACACAAAACACAATACAAAATGCACTACATAAAATGCAATACGAAACACGCCATACAATATCAAATACAATCCATTCCATACCATTATATATATATACAGAAGAGCACCGTACCATACAATACCTGCAATACCATATC
Organism: Ardeotis arabs; assembly: GCA_011801015.1. NCBI lineage: Eukaryota > Metazoa > Chordata > Aves > Otidiformes > Otididae > Ardeotis > Ardeotis arabs. Next base: position 15,601 of record JAAGAY010005926.1, read on the forward strand.
ATACAGACACAAAAACGTACCAGCAGTACAATACGAGCAATAAAATACCGCAGCAGCAACGCAATACATACGACACAAAACCAGGAACCTAATACAACTACAGCGATACAACACATACCATATAATACACGCCCTAGTACCACAAGATAAATATCATACCATACACTACAGAAACGACACAGAATGCAAGCCTTTGAACTAATACAATATGTAACAGACGATAAATATTATGCCATGCAATACACACAATACAAACAATACCACACCGTACAGCACATGGCGTACTGTGCGTACCGTGCCCTACAATACGCACCACACAACCCAGTACAGTGCACGACAAACAGGATGATACATACAGGAGATACAATACATGCAATAAAGTACAATAAATGTAGCCCCATACGCACAGTGCACAATACAAAACAGAGAACAAAAAGTAGAGTACGCGAAACACAGACAATACAACACACGAAATACAGAAGAAAAATACAATACAAATTACAATACAAAATACAAAATGCAATACAGTACCAAATGCAACAGAAAATGCTACAAAGACCATACGTATTAGCCATATGATACATACGTTACAAACAATAACGTACATGTGGTACAAAGGATACGTACCATACCGTACATATCACACGATACAGCAAGTTGGTACCTTACCAACCAAGGCAATACATACAATAAACACCAAACTATACGACAACCACCATACCATAAAACAACAGCCAATACGTGCAGGACAATGAAAGACAAAGCACATGTGAAAAAATATACCACACAATACACCCCAAAATACATGCCACGCAATACATGCCACAGAGTATATACCAGCAATACATACCAAGCTATACAATATGATACAAAAGACATTACAATACAAAATGCGTTATCATACATAAAAACAAAATACAGCACAGTACATACAAAACAATTAAACACAATACATACCGTACAGTCAATACCATACGATACAATAAATAGCAGACATAATTAAAAAGCACAAAAAATACAATA
>JAAGAY010005929.1:0-25195 GCA_011801015.1 Ardeotis arabs
CCCCCCCCCCCCCCCCCCCCCAATAAAGAAGCTGTTTGCAAGTAAACCTATGAAGTAATTTTCTATAAATTAAACTGAACAAGTAGAGTGAGTGTAGCTGAAGTTTAATTTTCAGGGCTTTAGTTTGATTTGTGCATATAACAGTGTTTGATCTCTAAATGCAAATCTCTGCTGCTTAATTTTCAAGTCTTAATCTTGATTTTAACCTCTGTTAAACTTGTTCCAAATGGATTTTAAACTTTGCAATTCCTGGGTCTTAAACATCTCATTTTTACTGGGTTGTCCCAATAATAAAATAATGAAGTGAGTTCAGCTAAACTATTTCTGTTTCCTGGATTGCATCAAAAGAAGTGTGGCTAGCAGGTTGAGGGAGGTGATTCTGCCCCTCTACTCTGCTCTTGTGAGACCCCACCTGGAGTACTGTGTCCAGCTCTGGAGCCCGCAGCACGATAAAGACATGGACCTGTTGGAGTGGGTCCAGAGGAAGGTCACAAAAATGATCAGAGAGCTGAAGCACCTCTCCTGTGAAGAAGGGCTGAGCAAGTTGGGGCTGTTCAGCCTGGAGAAGAGAGGGCTCTGGAGAGACCTTATAGCAGCCTTCTAGTACTTAAGAGGCTTATAAGAAATGTGGGGACAAACTTTTTGGCAAGGCCTGTTGTGACAGGATAAGGTGTAATGGTTTTAAACTAGAAGAGTGTAGATTTAGACTGGATATAAGGAAGACATTTTTTACAATGAGGGTGGTGAAACACTAGAACAGGTTGCCCAGAGAGGTGGTGGATGCCCCATCCCTGGAAACGTTCAAGGCCAGGTTGCACGGGGCTCTGAGCAACCTGATCTGGTTGGAGATCTCCCTGCTCCTTGCAGGGGGCTTGGTCTAGATGACCTTTGAAGGTCCCTTCCAACCCAAACTATTCTATGATTCTATGATATGATTCTATGACTTCAATCCTTGAGGAAAATGAACTCCTGAAAGAGGATAAATGTTGGTCACTCAGGGTTCCTGCATACAGTTGGCATCCAAGGCATACCATGCAATCTGTACAGCAGAATAAAACAAAATACTTTTGAAATCTAACTAGGAAGAGAATTTATCAATGGTCCAGCCTTTGGGAATGACTTCAGACAGCTGAAAAGTAATGTTGTGTGCCAGTCTGTAGGTCCTGCAGGTGAGTGTTGTAGAGTGAAGAGCAAAAGGAAGCAAAGAAAAGCAGGCACAGTATCTCTAAATTTAAACTCATTACTTGAGCCCATTAAATGAAGAAGGAAAAAAAAAAAAAAGGGGAACAACTGTGAAACAGTTCATCTAGAGTACATCTTGGTGCCAACTTGAGCTATTCTATGGCTTCTGGAAATGGAGCAAGTAATAACAAGCAGGTTTCTTTTTTCCCTACAACAGACTCCAATATTTGAAAATAATTCCTTTACATATCAATGTTTTATCATTTAGCTTTAAAAAAAACGCCCCAAACCAGTTACGTGTTTCTAAATAGACCCTTTTCTGGACATGTTTCATATATCCTTATCCCAGTTACAAGAGAGCTGAATCAGTTGGAAAAAACTATGCCCAAAAATGGACACAGTTCCCCTGGCCTTGTCTGGGATAAATAAAATGAAGAAACATTATTGAGGTTGTAGTAAACTCTTGTTATTTTGCTGACCTTATTTGATAGGTTTTCTGTGGGTTGTTTTTTGTTTGGGTTTTTTTTTTAATTATTGGTGTGACATTGATTTATGCTCACTTGTGATCCCCAACAGCCCATTTCTTTTTTACAGACTTGCTGATATTTGTACTTCTTTTTACTAAATTACATTCTCTTGAATCATACTGCAAGAAACCACAACATTAGAATTCAGTATCTTCCCCCCGCCCCAGCTTGGCATAGTTCGCAGATCAGTTAAGAGGAGTACTGACTGTTCACAATGTTCAGGTTATCTGTCCAAATGCTAACATAGTGGACCCAGGACAGGCTCCCATGGAACACTGCTTGATATTTTCTTACAATTTGATTGTCAACTAATATGTGAAACTTTTTCCAGTAGAGCTGCCATGCACTTACTTTAAAGTAATTTCAGCTAAACAGTATTCATAGAATAATAGAATAACTTGGGTTGGAAGGGACCTTTAAAGGTCATCTAGTCCAACCCCCATTCCCTTAACTTGTGGCAAGCTTGTCTGTCACCCTGTAGAACAGGATAATATTCCTTATAGACAGTTGATAGCCTTTGTATTGAAGTTGTTTGGCTCTGTCTGGCATGTTTTCTGTTTGTAATTCCTACAAGACTTACAAAGTAACAAAGTAAATGTTTAAATAAGTTTCCTTGCAGCATGAACTGGTATTGAGAAGAGAATCCACCTGCTCAGAGACACTAAAATGCTCTGTCTCAGTATAAAGCCTCAATTAAAGCACATACCTTTTCAGTTTGCAAAGCCAAGGGGTCAGGAGTTTTACATCAGTAGAAAAAGAGGAGTACTCTTCACTTTTGTATGTTTTGCGTGAAACTGAGGCCTGGATGGCTAGATGCCAGAATGTGTCAGATTGACTTTGTGTTCTGCAATTTTTTTATTCATTCTCAAAGGGCCAAGAGGTGTGCCAGACAGATGGCAGGTCCCATTGTTGCTACTCCTCCTTGTGTCTGGGTGCATAATTGCAAGCAAGAGACCTTGACTTGCGTGAGACCTCACTGAAAGCTTTTTCTCAATGCTTTAACTGTGTCACTATGACAGCAGGAAGGTAGCTGATGTATTGGATGAAGTTTAATTTGGGAGCAAAATGCTGAAAATACTTGTGAATCACTAGTATATCCCTGTTGAAGAAAGAGTAGTCTGGACTCTTTTGTTTTTCTTTGAAGAAATGTCTTTTCCAAGATCTGAAACAGAAGTGGTTTTTTCCACTATATTTTTTTAAGTTGTTCCCTTAGTCTTTCCTTAATTTTTCTTGCGTTCTCTTATAAACAAGCACCTGATAAAGTAAATCGGAGAATGCAGAATAACCATGAGAGAAGAAGCCATATGTATGTCTCAAGATTGAGAACAAAAATTTTCTTTTGAAAGTCTAGCTATTTAGGTGAAGCCGCTAGAAACATGCTTATTCTGACATTAATTCTTAATATGGACTACATGAAACTTATTGTTTTACTTTTTCAATAGTTGTTGATTTAAACAAGCACATATCCAGACTTTAGAAACTGTAAAAGATGGAAAGCAGTATTTGATAGACTGTGCTGGTGACCATATGCTGCATTGCATAGGACCAGTTTTATTTATTGTTTCAGTCTAATATTATACAACTGCTAGATGGGGATGGAGAGGCAGGCAAGAAGAGGAAGAGGCATTAAATCTTTGTCCCTTCCAGATGCACGTTAATGATCCCCTGAGCAGTGGTGTAAAAAGCCTGCAACACTCAGCTATCCTTCCCTTACATTCTTTATGTCTTTAGACATAAAGACATACTTTGACATACACCAGTAGCAAACGGTATTTGGAAACTAATATTTCTGTTTCTCTTTCATTTCATTTCATTTCTATTACAACACAGTACTTAAACCAAAATGGGGTAAGATTATGTTTACCCTGAATAATTGTCCTAACTCTTAATTTTTGCTGGCATAGGTAGGCTAGTGAACCTTTGTATGGACAATGAATGCTGGCCTGTTCTGGTTCTAGTTAGAACAGAATAAGCTAGACCAGCAAGTTTGCTTCTTTCTGTTGCTTTCACATTGGTGTTAAGACTTGTGTTGACTTGACTATTATTTTAAATAATAGAAAACAAAATTTGCACTTCTAACTAAAACAGCTATCATGACAAAGCACTATTTAGACCTGCATTTTTTAAAAAAGTCTTTTGACTGTTTCATGAGCAAACTGAAGAAATGAACTTGATGAAGTTACTGTTAAGTGAGTGCAGAACTGTTTGGAAAAACTTACAGAGAACAGATGTTAGAAGCTTATCTTAAAAATGTGATTTACTCAGAAGGACTCTGTCAGTGTCTTCCTGCGTCCATTACTAATCAACATTTTCATTAGCAGTCTGCTAGAATAAAGTCTATTTATTGATCTCATTTGCAAATTTAAAAAGAAAAGTATTGTAACTCTGACAGCAAGATTAAAATGAACAGTGTTGATAACTATACCAAATATTATCAAATATACAAATACAGGCCAGGGAGTAATTGGTTGTGTCAGTCTTTTAGAAGAGCATTTTGATTCCATTCTGTGATTCTGTAGCAGGCCACAAGCTGAACATGAAACAGTCATGGGATGCTTTTGCAATAAAGGCAAATATCATACTGCAGTGCATTAATCAGATTGTCCACAAGATATGTAGAGTACTTCTCTGACTTTATTTAGCATTGCTCTTAGCCAAAACATCACCTTGGCCACTGCATTTAAAAAATAATGAACAGCAGCTCAACTCCAAGGAAGATAAAGAAATGGTCAAAAGTCTTATAATTTTTGTCTACAAAAGCCTTGTGGGTTTTTTTCTAGAAAATGACTGGAGCTATCTAGTCAAAGGAAGAGAAGGCTAAGTGATCTCTTACAGGATCTTTGAGAATAACAAGTCTGCTAGAACTGGAAAGCTGATCCTGGTTGGGTCTGGAAGATTGAATGAATGAATGTTCAAAGTCCTTTCAATACAATTTTGCAGCTTTTCTTGATGAGTTAATTGAGCAATTAACTATCAGGAGAACAGAATTAAGAGGGTGATAGCGTAAACAGGAGGAGGGAAACAACTTAAAATAGAAAAATGACTTAATGGTTAATGTTCATGTTTGTATGACAGTTTTCACTTTTGCTTTTAAATAATACTTTTTTCTGACAAAAATGTATCTGTCTTTTGAACATTAGAGATAATTAAATAGTGATCGTGTGATAACTGCTGGCTATTTTCAAGTTCTTGGAATTGTCTGGTAATGAAGGATATTGCTTCCAGAAGCTGGCTTGGGTGGAGGGGCAGACACAACACCAGAGAAATATCTGATTACAGACCTAATTATGTTTCTCAAAAGGAAAATGTCTCAAACACCTAGAACTGAGACCAAGTATGAAAAATTAAGCTGAGTATTCATGACAATAGCAAAACATTTTCCAGTCCAGAGGAAACTTTTCTGCTCTTCTAGGTATTAATGTGTACAAGGGAAATTGAGAATTTTCCCTTCCTTGATTTTCTTTGGAGATTGGGAGGTGAGTGGGTTAAACCTGTAGAAGAGTTTGCATTTCTTTTTTTTTCAGGCCAGCAGATCTGTCAGTTGTCCTTAATAAACTTACTCCTCAGTGTGTGGGAGGAGGGGAGAAACATTTTGCAGACAGAAACAATGAGCAGAAGTCCAGACTTTCCTTCAGCTCTGAAGGGAAGTATGTTATTTCTCTGTACGAACATAAGTCAAGCTCACCTTTTCCTCATTGTAAAGCAGAAAGAATGTCAGTTCTTAGCCTGTAAAACTGGCTGCTTGAAGTCCTTGAGTATTGGTAGCAGCTATCAGAAACTGCTTTGAACCATGTTAAAAGCTGACCACGCCAGCTTTAATTTAGTTGTTTGTTGTTACTTGACGAGAAGAACTAACTGCTGATTCTTTCATGGCTTTTAAATTTCGTATGATGTTACTGTGGCAATTCCCCCTCCTTTTTGTTTTGTTTTGTTTTTTAAATTTATATGTTCTATTGAAACTCTTGATGTTGGTCACTGTATTCAGAAATGAAGCTTCCCTTTCATTCCTGGAGAGTGTTAACAAATGAATATGTATTTATATTAACTTTTCCTGAAAATTCCCATACGTGTCCAACCCAAATGATGGAGCAGAGGCGTCAACATGAACAGGTTATCTACCATTTGAGATTTGAAACATGGAAAACAAGTTTCACTGAGGAAATACCTAGATGATTTTTGTTTTTTAAAAAAACTGGACAACTCGCTTGTCTCTCTGCCAGCAAACTTGAACAGTTTAGACCTGAAATGTTTATTTTGCAGTTCATGTAAACTGTAGCAAGTGTTAGCTCAAGTAGCATTTACATTACACAAGTCTTCACAAACAAGTATGTTAATTGTAGAACTAATATTGTATCATTAAAGACCGAAATATTAAATGTCAGTTAAAAATGGAGTCATGTCAATTCTCAGAATTACAAAATAGATTGCTTAATTTTATTTCTCTTTGTAGATAATTAAGGGATGTTCTGTTCATTACTTGAGACAGTTGTTAAATGTAGTCTTACATAGCTGCATACTCAAGACCACAGTGTGATCAATGATGGCTTTTAATGGCCATCAAGTTAAACATGTGGCTGCATCAACAAGTTAACATGGGGTAAACTACTGAGTGGGCTACCTCCGGTTAGCTACTGTGCAGTGACTGCCCATGTGCTCACTGTACCCCACAATAGGTATGAGGTCCAGGGGAGTACACAGACAGCTCCTCTGAGGCCACAGAAGCCAAAGAGCAGCATGTATTAATTCTGTCCAAATTATTATAATTTCAGAAAGGCATAAAATTGAGATAACACTCAGTGATTATGAAGTGCAGTGTTGCCTGGGGTTTTTGTTTGTATCAGTGGATTTGAGTGGGTGGTGGTTTTGTTTTTATTTGTTGTTTGGGGTTTTCTTTTGTTTTTGTTTTTTTTCTTCCTTGTGGTACTGCACAGATATGCAGACTAGGATCTGAACGTGAAGAATTTTACCTAGTCTTGGGCCTTCTTGTGGCTCTGGCCCCTCCGTCCACCAGCAAAAACCCAGAAGTAGAAGATGCTTCTCCTATGGCTGACTTGGATAGTATCTTATATGCAGACAAGGAAGGTCAGTTGAGAAGAATATATAATTAGGAGAACTCAGCTGACATGATAGACAGAGGTAGAAGGATGGAAAAAGTACTGATTTGCACCAGTACCAAGAATGAGGAAGAAACGGCTTCTCTGTGACAAGAGGAGCTTATACTACACTTTACAAGTAGGTGGTTCTCCTGTGCAACAGCTCATTAAGTGTTAAGATGGGCAACATACCAGCTTCTAGTGAGTTAAAAGGTTGATAATATCAATAGTGGAGGAGAAAAACCGATACTTTCTCCCAAGGTTGAGAACTTTTTGATATGTTCTGACTTACATGTCAGCAGCAAAGGCAGTGCAACTCTATTTGAACTGCCATTGATTCTGGATGTTAGAAGAGATATAATGAGAAAAAAGACAGAATAAAAATAAAGAGACTGCAAGATGCTAACAAAGTAGTGAAGTAGCTGAGAAATGGCAAGGAAAAATTTTTTTTAGTTTCTTTTTTTTTTTGACTAAATGACACAGAATTAAGTAGTTCCAAATTGATCATATGCTTATAAACAAATAATACAATATAGTGTAAAATACAGCTTTTACTAGCATACCAGGAATAATTCAAGTGTTTTTCTAGGGTTCTCTTTTGTTTACTGACACTTTTAATCTCTTTCCTGCAAAGTTAAATGACTGACTCCTTTTGCTTTAACTTTGTAAATTTTAAAGTTGTTGGCTTTCCATACTTGCAATCTCTAATGGATGGAGTTGGTATGATTTCAGAGTCCATATATCTGGGAGTCTGGACTCGTATTCATGCTTCTGCATGTCATCTTGCTCCATACTGTTAAGATGTGAATTTTATTTCTTTATTCCACCTAGCTTCTCCTTGGTTTGAAAATAGCTTTGGTTACTGAGGAATTGTAACTTGTTGATTATAAATGAAATGTTTACTGAGTTTTTCTCATGTAGCTGTCCCTTCTGCTGTAAGGTTACTGTCTGCATTTTAGACTTTTTATCTTTAGTGCAAGAACGCTTAGGGCCTGCTTGAGCAAGTAAAACTTTGTTTTGCTTTTCAGTTTGCTAGACGCAGGTCAGTTTTGATCTTGAGGTTCTATGTCAGCACAGAAATGTGCCCAGGATAACCTTTTTTTCCACCCTTACAGCAAGAATTAATAACCTAGACACAATGTGCTACTGTAATTATACATTTACTGATTCAAGGCAGTCATTTCCTACCAGCTTTGGAGTAAAGCAACTTCTATCTGTACCTGTTTGACTGTGTATGTTTCCCTTTAAGAAATTCAACTCCAATTACTTTTCTTTTTTTTCTTCACTTCTTATGTGGTGGAAAGGCTGGATATATTTGGTGCCTGTAATATCACTAACCCTTAGATAAGGCCTGTGTATTCCAAGTCCTTGTCTCTATTTGTGATTTAAATGCAGCATTATACCAACATGTCCTTTCCTGAATCTGTGATGCGAAATGCTATGTTATCTTGATCTTGCTTTGTGTAAGGTGTTATTAAACTGCACTTGAACTTAAGTTTTCTGGAATGTTTCTTTCAAACCTCTGCAGTTTTGTTGGAGGAAAATTGAGTGAGTTTCAAGAAAGCATCATAAAAATGAGTTGTTATGAAAACATAATTCAAACAAGTGCTACTTCTGTTAAACTTTCCATGCAAATACTTGGCTGGCACATCTAATTAAAAATACTGCTTTGTGCAGAGCGAGTCAGGCTTTTTAATTTCACAACAACAAATTGTTTCCAATTCTAGTTCTATTTTGTGGACAAAATTCAGTTATTCTTGAACATAATGCTTGCTTCTCATACACTAATGCTGACTACTGGTTGAAGTATGCAGGTGCAATTTAACTATTTTGATAACATTCATTCCTTTAAACTGGTTAGCATTTCTCTTAAAGTAGAACCAGATTATTTTGTTCTAGTTCCTATTAGCAAAATAATTAAGTATGGGGAAAAAATTGAAAGCTAAAATAAGTGCTACAGTAATACAGCTACTTCATAAATCTGTTACTTAAAAGACACCCCAGGCAAACTCAATTAAAATTAAAAACTGGTGTATGTAAGTTAGCCCATAAGGCTGGATTATGTTTATTTTCCCCCACATTACATACCTTGTAAGACACAAATGTGTCAAAAGTCCCTGCATTTGTGGGGAGCTAGCTAATCACTCTTTGCATCTTAGTGGAGAACAGTGGTGCTTAGGTGAGGACTCAGTTTTACCCTCTGGTGATGTTCTGACAAGACTTCTGCTGTCTTGCTCTAAGAGACTATCCAGATAAAACTATTTTGAATCTGTTTACTCAACTGTGATGCATGGCCTAACGTTTGGAAATAAAACACCACTCGACTTCAACTATTTCTTTGGGTGTATTGCATCTTTCCTAAGGCTGATTTACCAAAGTTGCACTAAAACCCAGATTTGTTTAAAAGCTGACTGTACTTGTATTTCTTAAACCTTTATCTTGTGTCTTATCTGTAGTAATGACCAAAAATAGCATTCTGTTTTTCTGGGGAATTTTTCTTTTTGTCTTTTCAGTGTATGCCGAGAATATTTTCAGAATGGTGGGAAAAGAAAAGCACTTGAGAAAGATGAAAAAAGAGCACTTCTTGCTTCCAAGACCACTCCAGCTTTAAATGTTCCCCAGGCTCCCAAGACTGAAGATCCCTTGCCAAACTTTGGCTTGACAAATCATGAAGCTGTAACAGAAGAGTAAGGTTTACTTGTTTTCCAGACTTTTTTTTTTCCCCTCGTATGTGTGATAACACTTACCTGGATGTTTTTCCCCATAACATATTACATCAGTTTGATGTATTTTTAATAGTTAAGAAAGGGCATTTTCATGGGAACATATATATATATATATACACATGTTTCAAGAACTATCTATGTCGTGGTACATTTTGGTGGATGCCATAAAAAAAATTTCTTGAGAATGACAACTTAGTCATCTTCATTTAAGTGTTAAAGCAATTTCATTTTTGTATGCCATTGGTGTGCAATACAATTTTATATTAAACCTTGAGGTGAAATAAGGGAGACGTTAATTAAGTTAGATTCTAATGGCTGTTGAGAAGTCAATTGCTTATGTAAGTACTAAGTGCCAAATGTAAATATCAGAGTACTTAAAACTTTCTCTTCATAAATAATTGCAGAGAAACTCTTGATTCCAATTATACACTTCAAAAGCAATTTTGAATTATAACCCTTAATTTTAAGTGTGCTAGCTTTCTCATGACTGGCTCTGCAGAAGTTGTAGTATCCTTGAGGTATTTTCCTAACAACAGTTTTAATACTGTTTTTGACCTTCACTCAAGTAAGAATTTTATTTTTGGCATACAGGAGTAGCTTTATTATTTCAGTTACAGTCCCACCCGTTCTCTTTTTTTCCTAAATAACACAGGTCATGTTTATGGCTATTCCATGTGTGATGGAAATAATTTAATTTTTTACAAGTATAAAGGAATAATGAATGCATAAGCATGTCATAATGATAATGTTACACTTATGCTACACTTAGGACTTGCTTCATAGTCTTTATAGACCAGTTCCTACAACTGTTTGCAATACTGTTTTTTTCTGTTCCGTTAAGAGATTTTCCTCATTGTTGTAGCATGTCTTCTGTGATCAGCACTTACTTTAAGTTAAATATAGTATTAGTTAGGAAAGGCAGGAGCATGTTACTAATGTTATTAGCAAAGTGTCTGTCCCTACCAGCTGGCATCTTTTGTGGTTTCTCAGGCTTGTAAAGTAATTTGCAAAAGGCATAAAGATCCCAAATGCCTATCTAGTTGAATAGTAACATGCAAAATGAAAACATTTTCCCCATTGTTGTTGTATTATGACAAGACAAAACAGATGCTTCCAAAATGAAGCTACTAGCTTCTCATAAGCTGACTTTCCCCACCAACTCCTCTCTTTAGCGCTCACTTTGCTAAGTCAGCCTCAAAATGAATACCTGTTGTTAATGATGTCACTTACCTGGACAGCACCTGGTTGAATAACAGGTGCATTTTTAAGGAGGCTGTCAAAGAGCTGCAGTCCATTTAATAAAGTTCTGGAAATAAAAAAAAAGTGTGGGATATATTTAAAATGCACTTATTTCCCAGGTTATGTGCACTTCTTTACCAGTTCCTGATCTTTAGCTATTCACACTTCGATTTTTTGCCTGTACAGTATTGGACAACTGTGGATTAAAGATATGCTTGGAGATTATCTGCAGTGGCAAAGTACTTCCCTTGCTTTTAATGTTGCTTTGACTGAAAATCATTAGGAAAGAGGAGGTTGAAGGGTAATTATCAATTAATTCAGCAAGACTACATTTCTAACAAAGTCATTGGCTCACTGGATCAGTTATTGTCACCTACATTACAGTTATATTCTCACTGAGGAATCTGATTTAAGAGTTACAGTGCTGAAAAGTAGGTATCTGAACCAGTGGTCTTCAGACCATCTGAATCGGTGGTCTGTGCTCTCAGTATATGTTCGGTGACCAAATGTAAGTGCTTCTGAAGAGCTTCAAAATTATTTCAAGCACCTAACTATCAGTTCCTACTGATAACTGGCAGCCTGAGAATTGCTACTGAGTGATTTAATTGTGCCTGTTTTCTGAGAGGCAGCAAAACCTGACAAGCAACAGGAAGTCAAGACACAAGTAAGCATCTGAATCTCTGCTACTTTTAAGGTTTCAAAGTACATTTGCATTGCACTTAGACTACAAGGTTCCTTGGATATGACACACTTATCACAATGAATTTGCCCTATATCAAATGCCTTAGATCTGGTGTCTGTTAGTGTAGAAGAGAGTCTCTGGCTTTTGCTCAGCTTGGAATCCAGAGTTGTCGCTTTCCAGAAGTGTGCTCCAATGCTGTAGTAGCCTGAAGCTGTGTCCCCCTTCAACCAGTCAAAAATAATGCTGCAGCCAAGAATGCAGGTTTTGTAAGAGAGGACAGAATACATCACAGTAATTTTTTTTCACTGTACCATATGTGAAGTAGGCTCTCCTGGACATTAGAGATTTCTGGGTTGTGCTGCTTAATTTTAATCTGTACAAGTATTTCATCAAACACTTTAAATGGAAAATGTTAAGATCTCTAGAGGCTGTCACTCTTACGGGAAGTTTTCTCTGCACTACAGAGTCACATTCCTTCTTGTGTTTCCTGTGGTCCCACATGTCTTCTATTCTTTTGCTATTACCATTGACCTCTTATGTAGAACACAAGCGTACATACAGGCATACATTTTTGTGTTTGGATGAGAAAGAATCTGCCATTAGTGTCTCTGTTTGCTAGATGAGGAGATGTGCTGGTCTGAGAAATCTCATACTGGAAGAAGACACTACTTGACTTCAGCTCATGTTTGTGATTTATAGACAGTAAGATCTGAATGGTCCCCCTGTACTATTCAAATTCCTGTTGTGCAGATTACATTGTGATTGGCATCCAAGCTGGGAAAAAATTGTTGCTATCATCTGCATTCTGAAATCGCACTCAGTACTGACTGACTTACGTGGTAGCTGGTAACGTGTGATTTTAACGTAAAGATAATTGTTGCACTGTTTGCCTTGGTGATGCTGATATTTTGACAGAAGTATCCCCTGGATATCTTCTATTCCATGTAGAAGCAAAATCTTTAAACTAGGCATTGTTCCTCTGCTGAATGCAGCAAGAGATCTTCTCTTGCCTTTCCAGCATCCTCTCTGTGGTAGATCACTGGGAATTCAGGAGTAGCATAGAGAGCCCAGATCTCTCTATTGCTGCTTAAAGATTTTTTTTTTTTCTGCAGTATTTCTTCTTTCTGCTTTGTTGTTGCTATGAGTACAGCAATGGCTTTGTTAGATCTGCAGGGCCAACAGAGTCCGTTTCTAAATGTTTTTGCAGTTATCTGTCTCTCTAGGGCTGAATCTTTCCCAGAAAGATGACAAATTATATTCTGGAGAAGCCAATTAGATTGGCTACAGAAACTTGAAGAAAAAAGCAACATTTGCTTGCTGAAAAGTTATCATCCTCCTCACTGTGAATTCCCTGTGAAAGCTGTGAGTTCATGTTTGTTTGCCTCTATTAATGGATGCTGGGTATTCTAAGATCATACAAATCATGTTGGAAATTTTTAGATGTAGCCCTGTAGATGATCCAGTAGAAAGAGCTCAAATTGTTGGGTGCTAGTAGTGCTGTATATTTTCTCCTTTTTTATATATGTGGATGCACTCATCAAGTTGTTTTAAAGAACAGGCAGATATAAAGTCTGTTCTAGTGGACTTGAAAAGAATTGTTTAACTCCAGCATTTACAAGTTTGTTGCAATTGCAAAGAAAGAATAACAGCAGGGGCCTTCAAATTCAGAATGCAAGGAAAATAAAAAATGAAAGAACAATGTCTTTGATTGTAGGATGTGTTCAACAGCTGAGTCCTTGATATTAGTGATAACTGAGTGCAACATTTAAATTATAATTCTTTAAAGAGGGACAGCGTATCAGGTTAGACAAACGAAGTACCAGGACAAGGCAAAACCTTTAAATGATGATGAGATAGCTGACTGCCAGTATTTCTGTACAGGTGCATTGATCTTACCCAATGCTGCATTATATATACTGGTAACTGCCTTAGTCATGAAGAAAATGCCTATGGTTGCAAACTTGAAGACGACAAATGTTCCTTTAGGCATTGGTCAAGGAGACTGTCCCTTGCTAAGAATAAGCATAAGAATGCTGTCAGAGGCAAGGCAGCAGTTATTAACCTCAAAAGTTGTCAGGCATCTTTTTTTCTTTTCTTTTTAAAACTATATATTTCACTTAAAGAAAAGAGTGATGATGTCTTTATCATCATACAAGCATTTCAGGTTGGTTTTGTGGCTGGTCACAGATGATGTCAGAGTTTCCCAGTAAAAGGCCAGTGTCATCTGCCAGCTTCTAGCATATTTTCTGCTGTACTATAATGGGAGCTTCCACCAGACAGTACAAGAATGTCGTCTTTGTTTCTTCAGTCTGCTGTTTTCTTTCTGATCTCCTACTCCTCCAGTTTCTTTTACCCCAGGAAGTTTTGGAATCTGGTTGGGACCATGATGGGCCAGTTATTCAGTGTGGGTTCGGTGGGGTTTGTGGTTTTGTTTTGGGGTTTTTTGTTGGTTTTTTTTTTCCTTTTTCCATCACATTTTGGAAGGGTATATGTGCATCTCTGCAGCATTCTGGAACTAAAGTATGGAAATGTCTTCAGCAGTCTCTCAACTTCTTTCTGTCTGTCCAAGCAGTAAGTCCTGATTTCTCAAGTTAATCCTCCTCTTCCTTTTTTTGGTTTTTTTTTGGTTTTTTTTTTGTTGTTGTTGTTGTTTGGTAGTATAGCTAAGTATTTAGCATTACAACCATTGGCCTTCTGGTCTATAATTTCACCTTGAATAGTGGGGTCATCACACAGTGGCAGATAAGAAGATAGATTTTTGGCTTCTTAAAACATTCTCCAGAGTTCTTTCAGGATAAATCTTCATTTTTTAATACTTCAGAAGTACTCTGATTAGGACTCTCTTTCCTAAACCAGATGGCTATTTTTGACTATTTCTCATTAAGTAGCTTTTGGATGCTCCAAAAGAAAACTTGATTGGGTGGAATGAAATAGACTTTTTTTTCCCCAAGTAGTTTTGAGGGAATACTTCAATTCATTTAGATGTTTAGAATAACTTCCCTACAACTTAAGCAGCCAGTTTTTAAGTTTGTGGCTCTGCATGGATTGATCTAACTCTTTCACAGCATCCACTGAAAACAGAATTGGAGTGAACCTCCAGCATTTAAAAAAATATTAGCTAACATAAAGCAAATAAAATACTATTTTTTTTTTTTGCAGGGAATAACCAAATGCTTTTATTTTTACATCTTTTTTGTTTACTTTGGGATACTGTTATGTGTTCTCTTGTCTTTATTAAACCAATTGTGGCACTTGACTTCAGATGCCCTTTAGAACAGGACTGGCAAGTAGGTAGGTCATGGAGTGTTGTCAATTTCTCTTTTGAACTCCTGAAATTTTAACTCTGGTGACTTGTGTGACTTCAGCACCAGTAAATTCCACAAAAGGTAAGTGAGAAACACAAAGCAATAGAGACACACAAGGTGCCATTTTCATTTCTTTAGTTTCTTACTACAAGTACACAAGTTAATAATATTATTACAGCTGCTCTCAACATAAACTCTTCCACTTGAGGACCATCTGCTTTACTGATGGAGCTCGGTTCTTTAGGTATCTCAGCAATTCAAGTTAAGCATTGACTTCTGTTAGTCATTACTGTGGTGGTCTGTGAGAAATTTTTTGCGTTAGTTATCTGAAACTGTAATTCAAAATATAGCTTCAAAAATAATATTTAATAAAACTGAATTCTTGCTGCTTCTCAGATTGCTCCACTCCTTGGGGAAGATCAGATTACTTGATGTTGGTAGCTGCTTTAATCCATTTCTGAAGTTTGAAGAATTTCTGACAGTTGGCATAGATATTGTTCCAGCTGTTGAGGTATGTAATGTTTGCTGAATGTAATATAAATTTGACTCTCAGATATTTTAAATGCTTCAAAATAACTATTAAAACAGCATGTTTAATACTTGAGTATGTATCCTAAATATCTGTGCTTTAAAAGGAACTGTGGCCCTCCTACTACATCCCTTCCCATGAACAGGCTTTTTTCTTAAATCTTGAAAAAAAATTAGATTTTTATGAGTTCAAAATGTAGTTGTGAATCTTAAAATTGGAGAATTTTAGTGGTGATCCTTTAATGGCATTTCAGATGAGTCATTGCATCTTAAAAGGCATAAATAAAAATTGAGTAGGCTTATGCTTAGGCATGAACCTCTCAGGAGTTGCATTTGCTGACAGAAGGAAAAGGTCAGTGATTGTACTTGGTGAGTTTTTCTGGGGAGTTTTAGAGACCAGAAGTGCATTGTAAGGGGGCTTTTCAGATTATTGCTACAAATATTACTGAACTTCTGCAATCCTGATGACAAATTTATCATCATTTTAAGGGTAAATTGCTTCATTTTAATTGCATTCTTTCATCTCTAGGTAATAAAGTTCTCAAATGCATTAATTCTGCTGTAATCATATGTTCTTTCTGTCTTTTGCTCTTGACCCAACTTTTGTCAGTCCTAATAGCATTTATCAACCAAGCGAAATGACAAAGTGGAATAAAAATTAAAATATACAGAAAGGAATGCATTTCTGACAGAAAACAGAAAAACCTTTGACCATACTTGACATCTTGACCACTTACAGTTTAAAATCAGTGGCTTAAGGTAGACCTCTCTAGAAGTGCGGAGTGAGAATTGTATGAGTACAATAATGCAGTTAACTTGAAAGTAATGTTCTCTTATTTGCTGCAGTTTGGTTTACATGCATAGTATTTTGTTGTGGTCACCAGGTTTAGTCCACTAACACCTAATTTATATTTTTGTGTATACGCTTAGAGATAATTAAAGATATTCTTGAAAAAATCTGAGTCTGATTAATTGCTTTTTAAAGCAAAGTTTCACCTAACACAAAAAAACTTTGAGTTGACTCCATCTTGCCTAATTTGTCAAATTAGGCATCAGTTGCCCAAAGATGATTGCCTTCCACCACTTAAGAGGCTGTTGGGTATCTGCATAGGGCTGTCAGGCATGACACAGGATGTAAAGGAGACGTATGCCACTGAAGTGGCAGCCTATGGCATCGAAAATGGTAATACATGGCAAGTAAGTTTACAGCTAAGATACATTTATTATGGGTGTCTACGTGGGATTCTAAGTTCCAATTATAGTCACTGGAGATCTGTCAAAAATAGTGAACCTAAACGTCTGCTGTTTCACAGCAAGGTGAGTTGTTGTGTTCTGACCTTGTGGGCTGTATTGACCAACTCTCCAGTGACTATAATAGCAGCCAAGGCACCTGAGGTTACATGAGCTGAATCTAACCAGTAATTTTGGGGTATGCATAAATAATATTTTGCTCCCTAGTCTATCATGCTGTCTTTGTAAGAAAATTACTTTTGTTCTCATGAAAATCAATTTAAATGTACAGTGACCAAAACAATTATTGGAACAGTCCCAGAAAGATTACTTCTGTTGATGTAATGGACGAATGTGAGTAATCCACGCCACACAAGAAGAGAGGGAGTAGTCAGGTACCTGCAATTTCTGTGTACTAACCAGTTTTTCAGGCTCTCTCCCAGTACAGGGGAATGATAGGATAATTGATATCTTGTCCTCTGACAAAGTTAGTACCATAGTTTGATGATAGGAAGTCTCCAGACTGCTACTGTACAGACCAATAGTTACTATGAGGCCTGTCTTGCACTCACCAGGTTCTCTTACTTCCATTCTCCTAGGTACTTTGGTGTGTTTGAGGGCACCTTGAAACCTGGCTAGCAAGCATTCTTGGAGTGACATGGAGTACAGTTTGTGCACTCAAACACCTCTGCTAGAATAAGCTTAGGCCCACCTCCAAAACAGAATTAATAAGCCCCTATGTATTTAAGGTGACTCTACTTTGAGCTGCATCAGCACCAGACCTCATGAATAAATTTATCTTTAGGCCAGCAGTTGCCTGGGCTGATTTAAGACTTCAGAACAACAGCCAGAGGGTTCTTATGGTAGTTAATGTTGTCTTCTGACCTGAAAAATTTATCTGATGACTTAGTGGCAGAAGCTGAAAAAGAAGAACTGGTAAAATCTTCTGATCTACCAGATCTTTTAGGTAAGATGCTAACATACTTTCGGAAACACGTTGAAGCATAGAGGCTTCTTAGGAAGTCAGATTCTTGAATAACGTTGAATAGGGGGTTAAATAATTCCTTCTTTAATAAAAATAGATTAATCCACTTTCTGAATATAGAAGTGCTTTGGATATAGACTAAGTAGTTGAGTCTCAGCTAATTTGAGGAATAAGAAGGATGTAATTGTGGAAAAACTAGGAGAGGAACTGAAATGTTAGTTATATAATAAAAGAATTAATGTCTTTAAAATGTTTAGAATCTCTGTTTCTTATAGAGAGAATGTAACCTGTAGAGATATGAATATGGAAATACATTTCCATGAAAATGTTTTGTGTTTTGAGGGGGAGGGGAACTGCACCAAGAAAAGATTAGTACTCTCTTTAGTTAGGTATTGTTCACTCATTGTTTTTTGTGTCTTAGTGGAAGGTACACTGAGAGAAACATGCAGTATTAGAAACTAGGAGGAGGGAAACTGAGACAAGCAGAACAGCTTTCTTCTTGACCCACTGTTTTTGGTAGCCATTCCTTCAAACCTTCTGTTTGTAACACAGATATTCCAGAGTACAATTAGCAGTAGTTATTTGCTTAGAGAAGTTTAATTTGTCTGCATAAAAAAAAAAAAGGCAAAATTGCAATGAAGGGATGTCCTGGTTCTGGCTAGGATAGAGTTAATTTTCACCTGAGCTGGAAGAGGAACTGGAGCTGCTGGCACCTGTGGCTGGGGGACACAGCTGGAATAGTTTACTAATGAGCCAATAGCTGGAATAGTCTACCCAAATTAGCCAAAGGGCTATTCCACACCTTGTGACATCATGCTCAGTAATAAAGTGGGGATGGTGCTGAGGGGCAGGCTCTTGCTACTCAGGAGCAAGCTGGGCATCAGGATCTATAGTGAGCTGTTGTATTGTAAATTATGTACTTAAATATTTCCTATTATTATTTGTTGTTGTTGTTTTCTATATCTGTTTTCTTTTCCTCTGTTGTTCTCTTAAACTGTTTTTATCTCAGCTCACAAGTTTTGCCTTCTTTTCTTTCCTGATTCTCCTCCCTGTCCCACTGTGGGGGAGTGGTGAGGGGAGAGTGAGTGAGAAACTGTGTGGTATTTTAGCTGCTGAGCAGGGCTAAACCATGGCAGTTTTTTCAGTGCCCAACATGGGGCACGAACGGTTGAGATAACCACAGATCTGACCAGAGTGGCTTGAAACAAAATTTGTTATATACTCTTATTATATCCGTTATTAGTTACTGGTCATGATGTTGCAGTGGTTGGTCATGTTGTTGTGTTATATACACTCTTATATGTACTATATATTCCCCATGCTGCTGTTTATCACCTCGGGAAAATGATGAGAATTATCATTTTGTTGTACTATGCAGTATCAGTTTATGAGATGGTAACATCAATGGCCTTGAAGATAAGTTGGTATCTGTGTGTGGATGATTTCCCTGACTCTTTCACCTCCAGGGTAGTTACAACAGTTCTTGAGAACTTTGAATATCTTGGGGATATTTAAGCCAGCATGATGTTATTGCTATGTCTCTTGAATGTGTCCTAGGTCTTGCTTAGGGTTACAAAAACACTTTTTAGGAATATCACCCAGAGATCTGCCCTGAGGCAGGATAGTCATGTGTGGCATGGCATGTAGGAGAATATGGGCAGGTATCTAGAGAACTTCTCGCCTCCCATGGTTTGGAATTTTAGTCCTGAACAACTAAAGTACCCTGATGAAGTGATAGAATATTGGAAGAAAAAATGCTCTTTAAACTAACCTTGATGTTCATTTGTTTTTCTGGTTTTCTTATTCCACCAGAGCGTTTACAAATGTGACTTCTTAAATCTTCAAATTCAGCAACCTCTCCAACTGGCACAAGATGCTATAGATGCCTTTCTTAAGCAACTGAAAAATCCCATTGATTCTCTACCTGGAGAACTGTTCCATGTCGTCGTTTTCTCACTCCTCCTTTCTTACTTTCCGTCACCCTACCAACGATGGATATGCTGCAAGAAGGCACATGAACTTCTCGTATTAAATGGTTTATTGCTTGTGATAACTCCTGATTCATCTCATCAGAATCGCCGGGCTATGATGATGAAAAGCTGGAAAATTGCCATAGAGTCCTTGGGTTTTAAACGCTTCAAGTATTCCAAGTTTTCTCACATGCACCTGATGGCATTTAGGAAAACTTCCCTGCAAACAACAAGTGACTTAGTTAGCAGGAACTACCCAGGAATGTTGTATATCCCACAGGATTTCAACAGTATAGAGGATGAGGAATATTCCAACACTTCCTGCTATGTTCGATCAGATACCGAAGACGAACAGCTAGCTTACGGTTTTATGGAGCTACCTGATGCTCCTTATGACTCAGACTCTGGAGAAAGCCAGTCTAGTTCGATTCCTTTCTATGAGCTAGAAGATCCTATATTGCTTCTAAGTTAATGTAGTCGTTGAAATGCCCTTTCAGTCAAACCTCTTGCTTAACTAATTTTGCTATACTAACCTGGGCTCAACACACAGGAAGTGTTTGCATAAAGAAAATGCAAAGGTTTACAGAGTTTGCTATTTTTTTCTACTTTTGAATTTTAAAATTTATTCTTGTATGAAAGTGAAAAAAATACAAGTTTTATGCAAATGACTCATGTCATAGCATAAATTGCTGTTACTTTCATTAGATTTGTATCACTAATTTTTTTTCCAGAAAGGTACTATTCTTTTAGTGCTGTGAAGTGTGAATTCTATTTAATTTGCTAAATGTTGTTTCAATATTTTAACTCAATGTAGTTGAGCTTAAGGCACTGGAGTTGGTGGGCTTCTGAGAATTATGTAGGAAGAAATAATTTGCACTTTAATTAAATGTGCAGATAGGTTAAGACACTTGGTTACACATGTCCCTTCTTAATTATGGAACAAAACTTTTTCCAAAACTTGTTTCACTCTGGTTAAGCCTGGGCTGCAGAAACTGTAATGCTTGCACATTTGATTTTATGTTTATTGCAGCCCTCTTCAGATAACACCAAATCAAGATAACGCCAAAACACCGGAATATATTCATGCATAGTTATACATACTGTGTAATTTCATTGCCTAAATAGTAGTTAGACATGAGATTTCTCAAGAGCTTATCCCCCCCAGAGGATTATGGTACGTCTAGACAATTATGTTTCACTTCAAAGCTGGAACATGTTTTTGAAATTTTACGAGTGTACAAGCACTAACATATATCAGTATTTCCCCAATGATGGTGTTCTGTATCTTCTTTAAACTGTGTTTTTTAGGGGACAGAGTGGGTTTTGTCATGTTTTAAAGTAAATTATGTACACATTTTAAAAACAAACAACTCTTTCTTTAACTGTCCTTCTAGACTTCCCATGTTATATGGTAACTACAGACAGATTTTTGTAAAAAGGAACATAATTATCCAAGTTTTTCAAGGATACACATATTTGCACAAAGACGTATTTTCAGACCACACAAGTGAAGTTAACATACACTGTTTTTTTTATTTGGACCCAAAAATCTTCTGGTTAGTTAAATAAAAACTCCATAGCTGTCTGGAAACTGGTCTGCACTGTAAGGAGATGGAACAGGAGTGTTTTACATTTGTTGAGTTTAACTTCTGTAATAAATTTGTGAGGTTTTTCCAGGAAAAAAAACAATTCTGTTCAGTGGTAAAAATAGAAGATTTGATATTAGTTTTGCTTAGATTTCCCTCCATTTGAAAATGATGGCCAGAATGTTCATATTTGACTGTTAGGCTGTCAAATCTATATGTAAGTGCCTAATAATAAATGAGTTGAACTAGGTGCCACATCATGGTTTTAAGACTGACTTCAGAAACATGGTAGAAAATACTAATATATAGTTTCACAGATGGGTGTGATTAAATATACCTTACACCATATTAATCTACCATGTTGTATTTATAATACAGAAGTTAACAGATAAACTGAGGTTGTAGTGTGGATTTTACACTGGTTGCTACAAAAATGCAACTTACCCTATCCATTGACCTTTTGCACTTGAAGTGTCACTATTTGACCTACCTGTTTTTGTTTTACAACTGTTTCCTACAGAGTCATCCTGCATTGGTCCTGCTTACACTCAGACATGAACTGGACTGCAATGCTTTATTCTTTAATGTAAGATTTTTGTGTCTCAGTTCCTAAATTTAAAGCATCCCCTGATTCAAATTTGAATTATATAGTTATATACAAAACAATTATATTCTGATGTGTAAAAATAAAAAAAGTTTAGACATAAAGGATCATGCTTGACTTTTAAAATGTTTTTACAGAGAATACTTCTCTAATGAAATACACAATGGCTTCAAAATCAGCTATAAGTCAGTATTTGCATCTAATGCTTTACCACTTCACTTTCACCAAAATGTTTATCAGTCAAAGCTTTGCTTCTTCCTAGTTAACCACTGACTCCGGCAGTGCTCATGTTAAAGCTAAAATCTTGGTGCTATAAATTCAGCTGCTTATGGAAACTTAAATCTGTGCATACTACAAAGTGTACCTAAAATTTTAACTGATACTCCTTTTAAAAAAACGTTACATACTAGCTAACATATATGTTGGCATTGGTTAATGTAAATTGGTTGGAGATTCATACAAAAAAGCAATTCAGACCAAGATTTACACCCCCGAAATAGTTTAAAATATTAACATTTAAAATTTAAGCCTTTTTGGCAGGCTAGTGGCTCCCCCATATTTGTGGTTTAGGGACCTGAGATTCATAACCTCATAACAGCTTGGTTTTCTTGCTGCTCATTCTAAATACCTGAAGTGTTCTTTTTATTTTTTTTTTTTTCCCCTTTTACAGAGGACAGTAGATTGTAGTGGAGGAAAAAAAAGTGAGATTTACATAAATACTTATACCTCCCTGAACAAAAAAAGTGGTGATATCAGGAGTTGTTAGCTATTTGGCTTTGGTGCAAGAACAATGTTTATAGGTTATGAAATATTTGAAAATTATGACTGTGCAAGGTATGTTGTTCTTAAGGTGCTGGAAAAGAAAAGGAAAAAAGTGTATTTGCATTTCTGTTGTCTTTATGTCACTACTTTTTGTGAACAAAGCACATTTATTAAAAAAAAAAAACAAACCTTTTTAAAAAATGTTTCTTTAGGGTGGAGATGTCATTTTTTTCTTCCTGTGCGATTGGTTTATGCTGAAATCCAGTGAAACCAATGCATAGTTATCTTCCTTATTGTCAAGAAAATAGTTGTATTGGGTTTATTTTATAAACAGCTGATTTATAGTAAAGGTGTTAAATTTGGTACTTCAGTTTCAGCTTCTACATCTCAGTTGCAGTCTTTGCTTTACAGAAGGGTTTTTGGAGTTCCTCCAGCTGATACTGCATCATGTTTCTTTGCCTGCCTGCTTAGGATACAACCACTTTCTAATACAGTTCTTCTCTTCTCTCTCTAGATGTTCTTAATTTCTCCTCTATCTCCCTGAAATATCTTTGCAGCACTCATTGTACGGTGGCCCTTTGAGGTCATTGCTGTATTTTTCTACATGGTGATTTTGGGTACTGGAGGTGTTGTGAAAGGATGGTAATGGGAGAAGAAGCCCAAAGAACTGAAACTGCAAGGCTCCTACTCAGATCCAGATTCTAAGAACATTAGATTTCAGAACTGAAGTGTCCCCCTAGCATTGCAGAGCCTAGCTGGTATATTCTGGTCTCTTACTTTACAGTGAAGATCAGAAAATGTGATTTCACCGCTGTTCTTAGTATTGCTTCCTGCAGAATCTTTCTGTCCTTTTCTGCTTCAGGGAGACTTGCTGAGTTGCCTTTAAAAGTGTGATCACTCTAAGTCTTTTTAATAGTATTTGTGAATCAGCAGCATATATTTGATTCCTTCCAGTTGGGATATGTATATATTTGGGTTTCTTGGTCCTTTTTCCTAATTTCTTCAGATTTCCTCAATTTGTTGTTTTGTACCTGTAGAATAGCAGGAAGTTTTTTTTAGAAGGGTTGCATTTCACAAACTTGCACAGAAACCTTCGGTTTTGGGTTGTTTTTTTTTTTATTTTTTTTAAGAAAATATTCTCCGAGAAGTTCAACAAATCGTTGCTTGAAGAGTATTCCTAAATCACAATTGGACAGATACAGTACCACTAAGTATGGTCCATGATGCTGGTAAAGCACGTGAAGCAGGTGACGCTTACTAAGCAACTGAGATTTCTGCTGTTCTGTTTGTTAAAGGAAAACTTCTTAGTGCCTTTTTTTTTTTAACCCCATGTAACTTTTAGGCCTGTTGGCCAGTTTTATTTAAAATCTGAAGAGGAGTAAGGATTGTGGAGATAACTGAGGTTCTTGTGAATCAGTTGTCTGAACAATTGAGGCAGGGAAGACAGACTGTCGCAGTTTGGCATTAGTGCTTCTTGACTAGGGGGAGGAAAGGGCTGGTTGTGATGAAGGGATTACAGGAACAAAGGACATAAATCCACAGCAGGCCAGCCTTTTTGCAGTTCAAAGAGCCCCTGCGAGGCAGCTGTCTAAACTTCGTTCAAAGTCGAACTACCCTTGTTTTGCCTGTCTAAGCAATGGAGCTATTAAGATCCAGAAACTTCCTGCTCTTGCCCACCTGCCTGCAAGGCCCATTTCCATGTTGTGAAACACTGATGGTCAAGGGAGTGTGCCTTGAGTACGACAGGGTGGTAAAGGCTTTTGTTGGGGAAGCAGGAGTGTGTCCAGGACCAGAGTCCTCTCCCCTAGAAGGCTCTTGCTGGCCAATGATGGGCAAGGCTAGAGACGTTCAGTCTGTCTTGCAGTCCTGATTCAAATACAGGTTTCTTTCTTCTGTGTCTGAAGCACCAGTAGACAGTGTTAATAGGTTTGAGGTTTTGGGGTTTTTTTTCCATTCTTATGGCCCATAAACCTTGCAATCTTTTTGTGTGTGCAGGGGAGAATATGCTTTCACTCTTACCTATCATCTAGATGTTACTGAATTCCCTAAGAACAAGACACCTGTGGGGCTGGAGGGTGCCGGTGGGCACACTGTTACAACCCCACTCTGTCCCATCAATGCCAGGTGAGATGTAGGTGACTCTTGTACAAGAAAACGTTGCTCTGGACTCCAGGCAGCTGGAGCAATGCAGCACAGCCCAGGCTGAGGCCCGGTCCTGGCATGGCGCAACGCCAGCACCATTCTCTTCTCTCACACCGTGGGCCGGATGACAGCGCTGGGATCAGCCACGGTACATGGGCCTTGCTGCTCTGGATATTTCCTCTCCACCCCAGGCAATCGCCCCCTTGCCCCTCAGTGCGGCCCCCACGGCCCCTCCTCGCACCACCTCCCTACCTGGCGCGGGCACAGCGGTCACCAAACCTAAATAAGAGCAGAGCTTCCCTCAGAAGCAATACAGCAATGAGTGTTCCTGTTAAGACAATTCTTATTCCCGCTAAAGGCGAGGATTTTTTCGCATCCTTTCGGCAGAGGTTACTCTAGGCCTGGGGTGGGGGGGTCGGAAAGTCCCCGCTAATCCCTCGCTGCCGGCAGCTGTCCCCGGGCCAACCGCACGCCCCATCCCTCAGAGCGCCTGGGGCAGGCGCGGGCCCGGCCTGCCCGCAGCAGCGACCCGGGCTCCTGCAGCGGCCTCACCGCCCGGGCGGCCGCGGCGGCGCGTTTGAGCCTTGGCGCGGCCCGTAGCCGGGACGCCTCGCTCGGCCTCAACATGGCGGCG
>JAAGAY010005930.1:0-27290 GCA_011801015.1 Ardeotis arabs
TTTTTGTTTCTTTTTTTTTTTTTTTTTTTTTTTTTTAAATAGCTTAAACCACCTTTTTGAGGCTTGAGACTAATTCCACTCCCTGCCCATCTGCTCTGGGCTTTGTTTTAGGCTCATGTTTCAGATCTGCATGCAGTGCTTGCGTTACCCTGGTAGCTAAATGTTGGTTCCTTGTTATAGGGGTTCAACATTACTTTCCAAAATCACATAGGGCTTGTGATAGCACAAGCCATGGATCTTTGTATAAAAAGTTACTCGCCTTTCACATTTATCTGCTGTAGTATTGTTGTATATTGTGTGTGTGCGTGTGTGTGATGTCAGGCTGCCATGTACAACTTTTGAAAAGGAAAAAAAACAAACAAACTTAAATGCAGACCATCCTTTTTTGCATGCTTAGAGGGTTAGAACGTTCAATGTAACAGACTAAAGTTGCATGTTAAAATGTTTAGGTTTTTGTTTTGTTCTGTTTTTATTTTGTGTTCAGTTTTTTGTGAATTTGCTTATTGTGCTGTTTTAATGGTTGTTAGTAGGATTAAATGCACCGGTGAGATGAGCATAGTGCCAACGGAAGGTAATTTTCCAGTTGTATGTGTCATACAGCATTTGAAGGAACCATGTATTCTGTTTAAGAAAAAATTAAACTGCTGTTGATTAGCAAAACACTACATTTTTCTTCTTTCTTTTTGAGTGCCAAACCCTAAACTATGTTGGAGTGGATAATGGGGAAAACCCTTTTTATTGCAACAGGTAGAAGCCTTTAAGTGAATTTAAAAAGAGAGGCTTTATCTTCAGATAGAATTAACTAGTTGCTTCAGGGAAAAGAATGATGGTAAAAAACAGTTTCTGGTTCCTTGAAAATGCTGTGGTTTTTGTATTTTACATCATTAGTGCAATTTGGGTGGTTCTTGGTATGTGTATAGTTCAAAGGTCTTCGTGTTCACATTTTAAAATTAGGTAATGACTTCATCTTTAGAGCTTGGTTTCATTATTTTTATTTTATTTTGAACAATGTAGACAGTTCCCTGTTCTCTGCATTTAGAAGTATAAACACTTTAAATCTGTTACTTAATTCTGTAAGTAATTTTTATAATTATGATGTAACTCTATCCTTAAAACATTTAAAATAAACCCTTTATGTGCAACTTACGACTGTAAACTTTGTTCTCATGAGCAAAATGTACTGATGTGGTTTCCGATTGTGAAGAAGCAGTTTCTCCAGTTTTCTAATTAAAAAGGATGTATTATTTTAATGCTGAGCTATATATGTTGGCATAATACTTACCTTATGAAATAAGTTTGCTTGCAAAGCCAAGTCTTTTTTTTTTTTTTGAAGTAAGTATAAATGCTGGTAAGATGGAACTTGGCTAAGGGAAATAATACTGCTTAAATTGTATTTTACCAGACACAGAAAAACTCCCTCCAGGAGATTATGAAGTAGTCTCTATTTCCAGAACACACAAAATATTTCAGCAGTGGGGAACAGCAGAAGCATTTTGTAGTGTTTAGGTGATACATTTGTATTAATAAAATTCAAAATTCAATTAAGCACGCTTTACTGATGATTAAAAAAGCAAAGGTTATCCAAATTAGAGGTGATGAGCAGTCTTCCAATTAATGCATGAAAATGTAATTATTTTATGTTGTTAAATATCTAAAGCAGACTTTCAATATTGAACAGATTTTCTTAATTCCTGCCTCTTTTCTGATAATAAAGAGGAAAGTGTTTTATAGATATCCCAAAATATATTTTTTGACACCAAGCTCATTAGATGTATACTGAAGATCTTGGAGCATGCCAGCATGCGGTTGGGATGAATGCCCAAGCCTCTTCAGTTCCCTTAGTTCAGTTCCTGTTTATTATATCCTGTTGCCGGAGAGACTGGTCCCAGTGAAGATTTATATTGTGTACATCTGCCGATTAGGGAGAGTCTAAGACTTTGCTCTAGCAAGACCGTCACATCCAAAAAGCAGATTTTAATCAGCGTGTGCTGGCTACATTAAATTATGGTTAAAAATAGAAACACTAATGTTATGACTAATGCCTGAACCTGTTCCATATTACAGCTGACAAACCAACCTCAGTTTTGTAGCATCTCTTTTCATAAAAACAAAGATGGTTTTGTTCTCTATTACTGCAGTAATGAAAGTGCCCCGTAAAGCTGATTGCTTAGGAGCTCTCTTAACAGGCAGCTCAAATGTCGATGTTTTGAAGACAGTAATGTCCCACAGATTTAGGAGGGTAGAGTGTGAATCCTACCCAGAGCTACAGCTGTAATGCAACTGTACTCTATTTGCACATCTGTCAGGTTGCTCTCTGTGCATATGAACAGGTTATATTTTCAGGAAAAAAAAAAGCTTCTTTCTCTCTCTCTGCTCAGTGAATTAAGTTATTTTGCAATCTAGTAATTTTTTTAATATTCATGCTGTTAAGCAGTTTGAGCTGCTGATGACTGTAGTGGACTTCATTGTTTTTTGGAAACAATAAGCTTTAGTAAGGATATTTTAGAGGAGGTTGGGCTTCTGCAGTTTTAGATCATTAAGGTCTAGAAGGATACGTAAGAATAGGTCAAGGAAACAACAGGTATGTACTTTCATCCTCAAGGACTGGATAATAAAATTTCCCCTTTTTTTTGCACACTTGGAAGCACTTTTTCAATCTGACTCGTTTCTTTCTCAGTTAGTAAGTTCCTGCCTTGACATGTTACATCACTTAACTCTTTTCTCTGCCAGTATGAATACTTTACCATTTTAATTCATTTCAGGATTGGCAGTGTGGGAAAGTGTAATCATGACACTAAGCATTTTTTTCAGGCTCTGCTCTTCCCATTTTAATAGTGTACTGCCCTGTGAATTGCTTGATTCCTCTTGCAAATTCAAAGTACAGAGCTGCCTGTGCACAATATACAGCTTTGTATGCACCACAGAAAGCAGCTGGGGTCTCACCTCTGTAAATAAGATAGTGTCTACTTAATACTTCTGTGTTCTACTTAGATGTTAGTTACAGACATATTATTTTTCTGAAGTAAGTTATGATTTGCATAACTTCACTTGTGCACAACTGTAAATGGTTTTGTAGCGTGGCAGTTAGAAAACTGTGCTTTGGCACTGGCTCCAGCCACCCCACCGCTGTGCAATTAAGCCTTAAATTTACTTGTATTCAATGGAGTCTGCCTTTTGCAAGTCCTTTTTGAACATTTTGATGCATTTTGGTGCCATATTGTTCCTCAGGTCTCTGCACTAAAGACTGACTTGTTCAAAGCTAATTTTGGTAATGGACGTGGACAACTGCACATTTACTTTGATTTGTGCAAACTTATTTTTTTACTTCTTAAGAATGTTCCACCCAGACCTGACATTTGAGAGGCATTTTTTTTGTTCATAAATTACAACAATAAACACAACTTTACTTTAAATGCACATTAAAGTTAAATCAAAGTTATTTCATGTAAACACCTACTATTTTGGGAGGGGAGAGGGCTGCGGGGGTTTTTTTCCTAATGTTTGTATGGAAGATAGCTCAATGACATTGCAGCTAGACCTTTAAATATGTCCTTGAAAGGAAAGGTAAGATCCTTACACATTTCACTCAACCAGATTTGGGGCCAATGATTTTTAGTTGTGCTGGACCAACTAGCTGCACATGGTATATACTCACCTTTGAACTGGACTGTGGGATGACTTCTTAAATTACCTTCACAAAGACTTAATCTTTTACCACTGGAGTAATGCACTGGAAACACTGGTTGTTACGCTTTCTGTAAAAGTTCTAATTAATTTGATTTTGCAATACTCTTTACTAACTCCTAGCCATTTTTAACTTATAGAAGCATATGTCTAGCTTAAACTTTCATGAATTTAATTAATTAAAAACCAAAATAACCTTTTATGCAGTAAGAACAAAATAAAACACTAATAGCAGAAGCACTAGAGAAGGAAATACATAATGATTCAAAGGTTGTGCTCAAAAAGTGTAAAAAGGATAGCAACAGCACCTTACACAAGTAACTTTTTGCTATGTTACCACATGTTTCATTATGGAAGGCTGAAACTCTGTCTTGCTGGGAATCTCAAGCTTCATTCACTCATTCTCAGTTTTCTGCCTTAAAAGGATATTCGTTCTGCCTGATAGAAAATTCTCTTCTGTTGTTGGGGAGGCTCAGTTTATTGTCTACTCAGAAGCTGGCAGGCAGCAAGAATAAAATTAAAAAGTAGAGTTATGGTGAGTTTTCTGAAAAAGTGAGGTGGAAAAACTAACTACTTTGATGCAAAATTTCTGATGGCAGGGAGAAAAACAAATGGACCCAGTATCTACTGATCATGAACTGAGAAGAAGAGTCCCCTCCAAAAGAATGAAAGTAAGAATAACCAAGAGGGTGCTCATAATAAATAATAAACACCATGCATTAGGTTTTACTGAGGAGAAAATAAAATTAATTGCTGCCTAGGATAGGCAATATTTTCTTATGCTGTAAATTCAAACATCATTATCCTGGTCTTTAACTTGATATTACAAGGCTAGCAGTGTAGATGTAAGAAGATAACACATGGAAATTCTCATATTTAAAACATAATAAAATTATGCAGAGAAATGGCACAGATTAACACAATATGTGCTCCAAATTCTGAACTCAGTTCAACAAATAACACTCTTGCAGATTACAAAATTATAACTCTAGAATTACTACTGAACTGCCTGAGGCTTTTACAGAACACAGTCATGTGGAAGGAAGGAAAATACTTGAAGAGTGATAGAAATCTCACTGCAGAAAACTTGTGATGCACATGGTTATAGCCCTGAAAACCATTTCATACTGCTGAGATGCTTCTCTGTGGAGTAAAAACCTTTTTTTGCACTCCAGGTAGGTTCTAAATTGCAAAGGTAAGTGATGCTGATTACTTTGTCCTCTCGAGTTAGTAAAGAATAAAGAAAGTATGGACTGTGCTGCTGAAGACAGTCATTTGAATTCTGGAGAGAGATCTACTTTTCTGTAAACTATCTGGTTATATCACTGGCAAACATCTTGGAACAAATGCGATTTCAAGGTTTGTTTTGGTTTGTGTTGTTTTGTTTTGTTTTTCTTACTGGGATTAGTCATTAATGTTCCATGGCTACTTCGCAGGGTAAAGGCACAGAGTAATTACCAGAGAAAATGGTGCGGTGAAGAGCAGGTCACGTGACCTGGCCAACCGACTGAAATCCTAAACCGCCCTTCGGGATCGCAGTGAGACACCAGGCTCCGGCAAGGAACAGCAGCAGTGGAACCTATTTTTTACTAGGCTCTCTATCATAGCTTTAAGAACATTAATACTTAGTTCTGAGGCAGCAATCCTTTAATCACTGGGTCAGATTAAGGTTGGTCCTGCCCCACACTGCAGTGCTCTCTTTGCAAGGTCATTAACAACAGGTAAGGAAGGCTCTCTCTTGATGCTCTGGGGCTGGTGCAATCCTGTCCCATTCTAAGTCTGTTACTTATTTTCAAGGTGCAAGTCTATCTCACGGGAAGAATTCGTGCCACAGCCAATTGGAGATGCAGCGTATGATGTGGTTTCACTGTGAACACTGAAGACTTACGCTTTGAGGCATCTTTAGAACTTTACTCCCTGTCTATGCAGACAATAGATCTGCCCTTCTAGCAGCAACTGATCTGTGGATCGTCCAGGTCTTTGCATCCTGGGCTAGACTCTCTGCCTCTTCACAGTGTCCCACTTGCAGTGATCTGTTCCTCTGGCTTAGCCCCAGAACCGTCCCTGTAGCAGGTGGTCTCAGAGTTAACAGCCTTCTGATTTCTGGAATACAGAGTCATAGAATCATCGAATGGTTAGAGTTGGAAGGGACCTTCAAAGGTCACCTAGTCCAACCCCCCTGCAAGGAGCAGGGACATCCCCTACTAGATCAGGTTGCTCAGAGCCTCATCCAACCTGGCCTTGAACGTTTCCAGGGATGGGACATCCACCACCTCTCTGGGCAACCTGTTCGAATGTTCTGCAACTCTCATTGTGAAAATTTTTTTCCTAATATCCAATCTAAATCTACCTCCCTCTATTTTAAAACCATTACCCCTCGTCCTATCACAACAGGTCCTACTGAACAGCCTCTCCCCATCTTTCTTGTAGGCCCCCTTGAGGTACTGGAAGACAACTATAAGGTCTCCCTGAAGCCTCCTCTTCTCCAGGCTGAACAGCCCCAACTCTCTCAGCCTGTCTTCATAGGAAAGAAGATAAAGATGACTGAGTTCAAATAATTCCTCTTCTGAGTTGTTTCAGCCATAGAACAAGTTTTGGGATGAAGTTATTCTTGGAATGCAAGAATGTAAAGTAGCTGTACTGGGTGTACATGGCAGGGTGTTGGCAGCAGGAAGGCTGGAGGGCTGGCTTCTGTGAGGCCACCACAGGACACAGCTGAGCCCATCAGCCAAGCTGATGGTGCCTCTGGAAAGCATATGAGAGAAAGGGTATAAAATGCTGCACAGCAGCTGTGAGAAAGGAGTGAAAGAAACAGCCCTGCAGACAAGGCACCAAGGTCAGTGAAGGAGGGGGAGGAGGAGCTCCAGGCGCTGGAGAAAAGATTCCCCTGCAGCCCGTGGTGCAGCCCATGATGAAGCAGGCTGTCCCAGTGCAGCCCATGGAAGCCCACAGAGGAGCAGATACTCACCCTGCGGCCCGTGGAGGAGCAGATACTCACGCTGCAGCCTGGGGAGAGCTCCACACCACAGCAAGTGGACATGCCCTGAAGGAAGCTGTAGGCCATAGAAAGCCCATGCTGGAGCAGGCTTCTGGCAGGAACTGCAGCCCATGGGGGACTCCCACTGCAGCAGTCTGTTCTTGAAGGACTGCACCCCTTGGAAAGGACCTATGCTGGAGCAGTTCATGAAGAACTGTATCCCATGGGAGACACCCCACACTGGAGCAGGGGAAAAGTGCAAGGAAGAAGGTGCAGCAGAGATGGAGTGTTATGAACTGATCTCAAACCCCATTCCCAAGCTCCCTGCACTACTTGGAAAGGGATGCAGGAGGCAGAAAATTCAGGAGTGAAGTTGAGCCTGGGAAGAAGAGAGGGGTGGGAGGAATGTATTTTTAATTTTGTCTTTGTTTGTCACCATGCTACTCTATTGTTAATCGGCAATAAATTAACTTTTCCTCAGGTTGAGTCTGTCTTGCCCATGACGGTAATTGGTAAGCAACCTCCCTGTCTATCTCAGCTGAAGAACTTTCTCATCACACTTTCTCCCCCTGTTCTGTTGAGGAGGGGGACTGAGAGAACAGCTGAGTGGGCATCTGGCAGCCAGGCAAGGTTAACCCACCACAATAGCATAAGGATTTCTTCTACTCAACAGCCTTGTGTACGATTTTTTTTTCCCTTGGCTAGGATAATTTTGGATGTAATTGAAAGTGATGTGATTATATGAAAACCAAAGTTCATGAGGCAGAGAGATTAGCAGGTGACACTTGAGTCTTTGACATCTTTCATTCTCCCAAGTTAAATGCCGTTTCAGAGCTGTAAAATACAGTCACTGTTTTCTTAACCCATGTCCAACCAAATGAACAGGTCGTCTTTGCCTAGGCTTGTTCTTTTTGTAGTGGAGATTTCAACCTATGCCAATTTTCTGGTAATGTTTCTTTCTCAATACAAAAAACACACCACGTTTTAACTGTCTTAGCCCCTAGTTATTTCTTTGTTTCTAATGGTTTTAAAATTAGAAAGCAGGAGATTAAAGTCTGAGGGATGTTATGTATTCTGGGTATGTCTGTGCAATGGGAAGGTCTTTGGAATTTAATAGTTGTTAGATAAAGCATGTATAATATAAATTGCAGTGAATTCCAGCTTTAAAATAAAATTCCCTTTATGCAAGCAGCAATACCAGAGATTTCTTATTAAAATGAGCATGCTAGACGGAAAACTCTCTCTAGAGACTACCTGCAAACCCCTGAAACCAGGGACTACAGTGAAGTCAACGTGCTCTGACAAAACTTAGGAGCTCCTACTAGCAGCTGCAACATAGCTGCATTGGCAGCTTGCTTGTCCGTGACTGAAGCCTGTTACTCGAGTTTTGCCAGAAGAGGATGTGTTTATACAGCAGAGGCCATTTACTTTTGTGTTTGCCTGTCAGGTTACTTAAGCAGAGCAACTGAAACTACCACCAAAACTCTAGAGTCCCTCCTTGTGACAGAGACCTTCTGATAATCGGGCCTCCTCCTTCCATCGAAAGCTCTGAGCTGGATTCTGCAGGAAGTCTCACACAGCCTTATACTTCCCATCCGGCACAGAAATGCAGGATCTAATGTTAGATTATTCTGACCCTGAAAGGGATGCACCTAATCAGAGAGGTCTCACCACAAAAAAAAAAAAAAATGTTTACTTAATTACACTAAAGTGCCAAAAGGGTAAAAACAGTGAAGAGGAAAGAGTGTCTGAACTCAAATGAACTTAGCAGAATTGTATGCCAGTATTTTTCCACTGCTGCAGGCACAAATGTTCCTTGTTGCCATGCTGCTGCTGCTGTATTAGATGACTTTGAACTGCATCCCTGTGGTACCTGTTTGGAAGTCAGAAATGCTACAGCACTGATATTTAAACTATCTAACACTATTTGGCAATTTGGTACACATTAGCCAGGATAAAGTTAGACAGAAAGAATGGTTGAGACAGGCTTTTTATACTGCAGGGAAAAAACTTGTATGCCTTTTCTATTTTCCCAATGTTCAGGATTGCTATAATTTCAAACCCAGGGAGTAATGCAAATAATGTAGCCCTAGTTGTTGCTCTTCTTATAATAGATTTCTTGCTTAGTTAGAATCTATTAGTAAGTTTGAGTATTTCCTGATTAAAATTATTCCTTGCAATCTCTCAGATCCAGGTAATTTATAAGTTTTTGTAATGGCATTCTTGAGCTATTGTTTATTTAGGCCAAGAATGCATATTAAGCTGGGGTATGTTCCAAATGTTAGTATAACAATTATTATCTATGATAATTATTACTTGCTACTTGTAACAATCTGTTGCTTCAAAAAAAAAAAAAGGATATTCCTTACCTAAACAGTATCTTCTGCACTAAGATGTTTCCATTAATTAGTAGCTGTTACAGCTCTTCTTCAGTCCCAACTTGATGCTGGGTCTCCTTGAGGTAAGAATGATAAGCTACCTCCCTGTATCTCTCTTACCCAGGGAAAGCAAGATTACCATACAGTTAGCCTTTGATATCTGCAGTATGTCGTTAGGTACCAGACGTTGTAGACTAGGTACTATGTCGGTAGGTACTATTTGAATAACAGTAATAAAATTGTGATCTAAAGAACCTATGCAATACTTACTTGGTTAATTTTCCTACTTGGAAAAAAAGATACTGTTATTTCATTTGTGTTTGGCAGTTTCTAATCTGACCATTTCAGTGGAATGGATTCCATATAGTTTTGCCCAACGAAATCCTATCTTGATTAGGTTTGTCAGTTCTATTTTTTCATTAGAGTATAATTCACTACACAGTGTGCTAATGATTAAATTGAACACAGGTCCAACAAGCTCTTGTCCAGGTAACACTCTCCTTTGAGTAAATTCAGTCAGCTTTTGGCTCATGGCTTCACTGGATGTGCATACAACTTGTCAATGCCAATTGTGTTATACAGGTATGCGTTTCCTACAGACCGCTTATGAATTATAAACAGACCAAAACCTTGCATTTAATACTTTTTCACTGAAAAATCCAGCATCATGCATATACCACAATTTATAATTGCACTCATAAGAGACTGCTTATTGCAAATGCTTATTAGATCAAATCCTTTACTATTCAGAACAGCGCCAGTTACGGAAAAGGTGAGCAAGGGAGAGAGCGAAGGGTATGTTCATTAAAGACCTGGACAGCCTTTCAGAACCTTCTCCTTGTTTAACTTGTATGTAGCCTACAGAGATCTTAGCTCTGCCACCAGAGCTGTATGGAATTACACTGCCTTAAGCATGTACTATATTATACAGGAGTTAGCAAGTTTGAACATTTTTTACTTCCATTTCATTTATTCTCTATCTCTTTCTCAGCATGCTATCCTATATAACTGAAAACATTACTTTATTGATGCAAGCTCTTAATATATCGTTTCAAATTCTCATTTGCTTATCAAAACCTGGATATGTAATTACCTCCAATGTTAATTGAAGCATAACGCACAAGGGAAGTAGGATCATCTCTGCCATGTAAGTACAAATAAACTGAAAGTCTTGCTTGTAGATTAAAAGATTGAACTAAATACTGGTACATTAAAATAATATATTAAATTCAATAATAAGAATCTTGTTTTCTAGCAAAATAAGAAATGCAATATTTTCTGGTGAGAAGTTTTAATCTCAATTATTTTACCCTAGACTTCCCCAGAGGCTTCCACTGGATGAGTATTGTTTACAAGCTTTCTGATAGTGTGATCTCAGAGCTAATACACTCCCTTGAGAAAGGACCACAGGTTCTGCATTAAAAAGCTCCATTATTATCAGCCCAAGTGCAGATTAGGGAATGGAATAAATCATGTTAGTGTTAACTACTTTAATGAGAATAAATTCTAGAAAAAAAAATTGTAGCCAAAACAGGCTCTAGACTCCTCAGTATAAATCATGAAATTAAACTTTTTATATTGGTCCATGCTAGTGTCATAGAGAACTGGTTTTGGAGTCAAATCAAAGGCAGGTGCAAGATAAGACTTACGTGATATGCAGCATTTTCAGTAGATCTGTGATGTCCTTACAGAGTTGATCACCTTCAGTTTCCTGAGGAAGGTATCTGGTTTCTCATGTTAGCAGCTATTCCTTAAATAGTTTCAAGAACTTTAGCATCACTGTTATTGAGACTTATGATCTGGAGCATATTAGACAACACTTCACAATTTTCTTCACAAGCTAGTATGTGTGCATGTGCCTGCCTTCTGTATCTATAGGGTGTGGCTCAAGCCATACAGTTTTCTGCACACATTTTAAACTTTTATCCTTTCTTCTGGTGTTTGTATGCTTAGGGAAGGGGGAAGCACACCCAAACTAAAATGATTTAGAGAAAGTAGTACAGTTATCTTCTCCTATACAGGATCATTCTTTTTACCCACTACAGGAATTGCCTTTCTTACAGTACATGCTGCATGGTTAGTGGATGCTCAAATGTAGAAATTGGGGTTCGTTTCACTATGAACTCAAATTGCAATTTACCTAACCAAGCACTTGTCAAGATTAACATTAGTTCAATTCTAGTGTTCAGTACTTGAATCACACTTGTCACAACTGTCTTTTCAGAAAATAAAATTGACAGATTTTTGGGGGGCTGCAGCTTAAAAAAAAAAGAGGACCAACAAAATAGTAAAAGCCTAGAACACATTTAGATACACAGTTTTAATGTGAAATATTGTCATGATTAGACACTCAAGTATCTGGTATAAATACTAGAATTTGGTTTATGGGATATTGATAATTTTTTGTTTAAGATATATAATCTTTTCACTGGGTATTGTGCAATGAATGAAAAAAGAATCATCGAATAGTTAGAGTTGGAAGGGACCTTTAAAGGTCATCTAGTCCAACCCCCCTGCAAGAAGCAAGAACATCTTCAATTAGAACAGATTGCTCAGAGCCCCATTCCAGTGTTTTACCACCTTCATTGTTAGAATTTCTTCCTTATATCTAGTCTAAATCTATCTCCTTCTAGTTTAAAGTCATTACCCCTTGTCCTTTTGCAACAGCCCCTGATAAAAAGTTTCTCCCCATCTTCCTTGTAAGCCCCCTTAAAGTACTGGAAGGCTGCTATAAGGTCTCCCCAGAGCCTCCTCTTCTCCAGGCTGAACAGTCCCAACTATCTCAGCCTGTCCTCATAGATACAGGCTCCAGCCCTCTTATCATCTCCATGGCCCTCCTCTGGACTCTCTCCAACAGGCCCACGTCCTTATTGTGTTGGGGGCTCCAGAACTGTATGCAGTACTCTGGTGTAGTCTCATGAGAGCAGAGTAGAGGGGCAGAATCACCTCCCTCCACCTGCTGGCCACACTTCTTTTGATGCGGTTGGCTTTCTGGGCTGCAAGCACACATTGCCAGCTCATGTTGAACTTCTTGTCCACCAGCACTCCCAAGTCCTTCTCCTCAGGGCTGGTCTCAATCCATTCTGCACCCAGCCTGTATTTGTGCCTGGGATTGGCCCAACCCATATGTAGGACCTTGCACTTGGCCTTGTTAAACTTCATGAGGTTTGCACAGGCCCACCTCTCCAGCCTGTCAAGGTCGCTCTGGATGGCATCCCTCCCCTCCAGCATGTTGACTGCACCACACAGCATGGTGTTGTCAGTGAACTTGCTGAGGGTGCACTCTATCCCAACTGTCTATGTCACCAACAAAGATGTTAAACAGGGTCAGTCCCAATACCAATCCCGGAGGAATGCCACTCATCACCAATCTCCAGTTGAACACTGAGTCATTGACCACAACTCTTTGAGTGCAGCCATCCAGCCAATTTCTTATCCAGCAAGTGGTCTGTCTGTCAAACCCATGTCTCTCCAGTTTAGAGACAAGGATGTCATGTGGGACAGTGTCAAATGCCTTGCACAAGCCCAGGTGGATGATGTCAGTTGCTCGTCTCTTATCCACCGATGCTGTCACCCTGTCATAGAAGGCCACTAAATTGGTCAGGCACGATTTTCCCTTAGTGAAGCCATGTTGACTGTAACCAATCACTTTCTTGTATTCCATGTGCCTTAGCATGGTTTTCAGGAAGATCTGCTCCATGACCTTGGCAGGCACAGGGGTGAAACTCATTGGCCTCTAGTTCCTTGCGTCTTCCTTATTTCCCTTTATAAAAATTGAGGTTATGTTACTCCTTTTCCAGTCAGTGCGGACCTCACTGGACTGCCATGACTTCTCAAATATGATGGACAGTGGCTTGGCAACTTCACCTGCCAGTTTTCTTGGGAGCCACGGATGCATCTTGTCAGATCCCACAGACTTGCGCACCTTCAGGTTCCTTAGATGGTCCACACCTGGTACCAGGTGTGGTTATCACCCTGTCATGACCCTTTAATTAAACTGTAATTTAAGTCTCCTACAGCCAAATCATGTTTTATTTCCTTTTTGCAGGTTGCTTTAGGCAGAAGAGATTGCCTATTTGTCTATTGCTACAGATTGCCTATAATGCTATTTTAATTAATTTCTAACTCAGTATCAGCTGAAGAGAAAAAAAAAGCATTATTCAAGTCAAATACATGATAAATACCACTGGAATAAAATGAGAATTCCTGCACTGCTTGGACAGGGAACAGGCAACCCCTTTTACAAGCAGAATTTGACTGGTTTTCTGTGCTAGGAAAAAAAAAAATCCAGTGCTATATGTCCAAGAAAAAGAAAAGTCCAGTGCCAAAGGTGACCAAGCCTTGTGATGAGATCTTCAGGGGAGAGAAGGTGACATCCATGGCACACTGGAGAGGCCTGATGTTGGTATGAAGGTGATCACTGCTTAAACCCCTTAAGAGCTGGATAACTTCAGCAGCCTTAGGAAGTCTGGAATCGCATTTGCCTTCCCAAAAAAAAAGGCGATTTGGCACTCAGAAGACCGAGAGAAGAAACACCTTTGGACCAAACAGCCCCGCCAGGCAACCGCACGGCAGCCACCGCCGGACCGCCAGCCGGCGCCCTCCCCGCAGTCCCCGGTGCTGCGGCCGCCGGCTGCCGCACCCCCCGCCACCGACCGCGCCGGCAGCCGGCGGGGCGGGGCCGCGCCCTCCTGAGGCGGCCACTGGCCAGCGTCCTTGTCAGTCAGCAGTGGGCGGACCCAGGCGGCTATAAAAGCGGCGGGCTGAGCGGGTTGTAGCGTGGTGGGGTCGTGTGGGTTGGGGTCTGCGCAGAGCTGTAGCAGCGGGCGGACTGGGTGGGGTGGCTGCGCCGGGGCTCAGCCGAACTTGCAGCCGCTGGTGCCGCTCCGCTGCGTCCCGCGGGGCCGGCCGGTGGCGGCAGCAGCAGCATGGTGGATGTGTTCAGTGGGCGGCTCCTGGTCAGCAAGGACGGCCGCAGCGTGGACCCCGAGGAGGCCCTGCAGAACAAGGTCGTGGGCCTGTACTTCTCCGCCGGCTGGTGCTCGCCGTGCCGCGACTTCACCCCCGTCCTCTGCGACTTCTACACAGAGCTGCTGGAGGAGACCGAGCCCCCCGCCCCTTTCGAGGTCGTCTTCATCTCCTCCGACCACAGCGCCGAGGAGATGGTGGGCTACATGCGTGCCATGCACGGGGACTGGCTGGCCCTGCCCTTCCACGACCCCTACAAGCAGTGAGTACTGCCGGCGGCCACTCCCGACCCCGCCCAGGCCTTCCCGGCGGAGTGGGCTGGCACCCGGCCGCCAGTCTCTGTGCGGGCAGCCCCGCACAGGGGGCTCGGGCCGCCGATGCCTTTAACAGCGGCGTAACCCACCGGCGGCGTCTCTGATGCGAAGCCTCCCCTCTCGCCCTCCTGGTCTGCCCCTTCCCTTCCCGTTGAACGCCCTGGCACCCAGCTTGCGGCCGCTTCCCTGTGGTGAAGCGCGGGTTCAGCGCCCCGTCGGGCCGGCCCTGCCCTCCTCCTGCCCGCCCAGCCGCGGCTGCCGCCCGCTGGCCCTCCCTGCGCTCCCACGGGCGTGAGCCGCAAAGCAGCCTTAAATCAACGGCTCACTTTCCTCAGAGCGGTAGCCTGGTTTTAGCCTGTTAGATCCGTGAAGAACACGATAAAGGAAAACTAGTTTTGTGTACTTAATTTAGGATTTTAAAAGTCTTTGAGGAAGGGTTAATGAAGACCCCAGATGTTAAGAAGATGATGTGAATAGCGTGTCAAAACCAAACTAATGGCAAATGAGGATCAAGTGGTTCAGCCTGCAGAGGAGAAGGCTCTGGGGAGACCTCATAGTGACCCTCCAGTACCTACAGGGAGGCCTACAGGAAAGACAGGGAGGAACTTTTTAGCAGGGCCTGTAGTGACAGGACTAGGGATAATGGTTTTAAGATAGAGGGAGGTAGATTTAGATTGGATATTAGGAAAAAAATTTTTGACAATGAGGGTGGTGGAACACTGGAACAGGTTGCCCAGAGAGGTGGTGAATGCCCCATCCCTGGAAACATTCAAGGCCAGGTTGGATGGGGCTCTGAGCAACCTAATCCAGTTGGAGGTGTCCCTGTTCCTTGCAGGGAGATCGGACTAGATGACCTTTGAAGGTCCCCTCTGACCCTAACTATTCTATGATTGCTTTTGTCAGCACAGCAGCAGTTGTTACTAAGCTTGTTCTTAGCTGTCTAGCTTATAAATGCTCTGGAAAAAAAGTCAAATGAAGGAGCAGCAAAATTCCTAGCTGAACAGAGAACTCTATTCCAGTGCTTCTAGCTAGTCTTTGGTTAACTCTAGATCCATCCCTGTGTGCCACCTGGCATAGAGCTAAGTAACACTCTGGCTACTCACTCAGTGTGGAGCAGGTCTACTAATCATGTTTTGTCAGTGCACTTTGACAACCTCAAGAGCAAACAACCTGAAGCCAGGAACTATTT
This sequence comes from Ardeotis arabs, assembly GCA_011801015.1. Lineage (NCBI taxonomy): Eukaryota > Metazoa > Chordata > Aves > Otidiformes > Otididae > Ardeotis > Ardeotis arabs. The sequence continues at coordinate 15,511 of JAAGAY010005930.1, forward strand.
TGTTCTTCCTTAGCTCATTCCTGGATGTCAGCAGCCAATTAAGGTTAGGTCTTTTCAACAACACTTTCCATTGGCTTAAAAATAGATTGAAATAGCAATACTGTTTTCCATAGTTCTCCAAAGGCTCCCCAGGTAGTAACTGTATTTGGTAACTACTAATCCTAATAGAATTCAGGCAAACTTCCCATTGGAAAGGTAGCACTTGAAGTTAGTGCGTCCAGCAAGCTGTTTCGTATAGACCATGGGAATGTGCTTACAGCTTCAGCCTCTGTGGATTAGAGGTCTATTTCTGACTCTGCTCTTGACCAGGTCACGTGGAAAGGAGGTACAGAGATGGTTTAATTGGCTTTTCTGTGGCAGTCTTCAGAATCCTTTAGAGATGTTCTTCAGAATCCTTTAGAGAAACACAGCGTGTGCTGTCACGAATAGCTGTGAGATCATAGTGTTTGAAGTGGCTTACTGAAGAGCAAAGTGCAGAGGGATATGAAAAAGCAATAATTTTGAAGTTGTTTCTTGCATATAACAATAAAGGAGATGTTCAGGGTGCTTAGTTTGAATTAACTGGTAGTTTGGCTTCAGAGATAGTAGTCAATTGTTGTAGACTTAAAGTGGATGGATGTGTGTTCACTGAACCAAACTATAATTCTGGCTGGATACTAGTTCTAAGTAAGAATACAATTTTTAAATTTTCTCACATAAATTAATAATTTAATTATTAATATTTATTAAAACTGACATATTTATTAACATTTGTTATTCATTAATATATTTGAAGTTCTATTGTAAATAACTTGAATTGGTTGCTCTCTTGTGGACTATGTAAAGAAGGCATTTCAGTATCTTCAGTGAAGTTAAAATATACTAACTGGTGACTTCCGTGTTTGAGATGCATAATTGCAGCATAGGCTGAAGTCTCTTCTAGGTACAATAGAGCCAATCTTAAGTTTGCCGTATAAAACACATTTCACGGATGGAAGCGTGGAGTTTCTTGGGGATTAATTTTATTGTCTGTAGAAATAGCCTGCGTTCATACTTGCAGCGTATGAAGTGTAATGCCTTACACATATCTGCAGAGAAGCGAAATACTGAATTCGGAGCAGGATCTTAAGATTCTTCCATGCTGTCAGTTCTGACTATTTCCCTGAGGTGGGACTACACCTTTACTACTTCATGTAGTCTGTGGCATGTCTAATAGGAAATACTGCTCCTGATGCCTTGACTGTTTGCAGCTTTAATGTTGATTTTCACTGCCTGGGGCACAAGCTTTTGATGCTTGCAGGGGTGTGTGAAGACAATTTAGTAGGAAGTGAGCACTGGGAGGAGAAAGGGAATAGCAGAGAGGTAAGAGCAAGAGTAGGACAGAACGTGTCAACAACAAATGCTAGGAAATGGGGACTGATGTTTTAATTATTATATAGAAAGACATACTCCTGTGTTTATACTGAGCTCTACTGTGAAAGGTTTCATTCTCTGTGAGCATGACTAGTGCATGCTAGTAGTTCTTGCACAGTGCCAGATAGGTATTTACTGAGTCCATTTCCTGTAGACCTCAGTGAAAATGAGAATCCCAAAGAATTCCTGAAAAAGGAAAATAAAAAGGGTATGCTTATGTCTTAATTAGGAAGCTTTAGGTATGAGGGTGGATTGGCATGTACTAGGATATATGGGGGGCAGGAGGGCTAAAAAAGGAAGGTGAAAGGAGAAGAGTGAAAGTAAATGAAAGTATCTGAGCAGTTAATAGCTGTTGCCTGTTCTTTGTCTTTTTAGGCTGCTATCACAAAATCTCAGACACTTCAAAATTGAATCCCATCCGCATTATGCGCTTGTTTGTGTGACTAACAATATGGAAATTTCACAGCTAAAAGAAAATAGACGTACAGCTGTGTATTACAGATACTGCTAGAAGCAGATTAGCAAAGTGTCTGTCACTTTTCAAGTGAAAGCATTTCCAAGTGAAAGCTTTTAAAATTCAAATATTGTCAGATAACACATCACACAAGTGTGTAAAAATGTACCATTTACGTTCCCAATATGATACTAACTTTACCCTGTGTTGTCTGTATCTCAAAAACTCTCTTGTGTATAGATCTTAAACCCTTATGTAAAAATACTCACCTATGTTGTGAGCTAGTCCTGGTAGGCAGCCAAACCCCACCAAGCTGCTTGGTCGCTTCCTGCCCTAGTGGGACAGGGGAGTGAGTCTGAAGGGTCAAAGTGAGAATACTTACAGAGTGAGTCTGAAGGGTCAAAGTGAGAATACTTACAGATTGAGATAAAGAGTTTAGTAGATAAAGCAAAGGTGAACACACAAGCAAAGCAAGATAAGGAGTTCATTCACTACTTCCCATTGGCAGGCAGATGTTTAGCAATTTCCAGGATAGCAGGGCTTCATTGTGTGTAAGGTTGTTTGGGAAGATGAATGCCCTAACTACAGACATCTGTGACTTCCTACTCCTTTGTTCAGCTTTTATTGCTGAGTACAGTGTCATATGGTGTGGAATATCTCTTTGGTCACTTGGGATCAGCTGTCTCAACTGTATTCCCTGTCAGCTTCTTGTGCAGCCACAGCCTACTTGCTGGTGCTGTGTAAGCACTGTTCAGCAACAGCTAAAACATTAGTGTGTTGTCAACACTGTTTTGATAACAACTCTAAAACATAGCACCATGCAAGCTGCTGTGAGGAAAATTAGCTCCATCCCAGCTAATGCCAGTACTACCTAGTAATATAAAATTTGTGCTGTCAAACTTTCATCCAGCCTTCTCATAAGGATCAAAAGACCTAACAATTGCAATGACTTCTAGTTTGACTTAATCTTAATTTCATCTTTTTGATATTTCATATGCAGGTTATCTCCTGTTCTAAACTGCGTGGCCAAGGTCTGATATCTCAAAGTATTTGGCTAAAAGATTCCTTATGTCTGTACAAAGGTTACTTGTTCAGTCTTCCGTAGCTATCCTTTATTATAGCTTCCTCCTCTACTTTGTCATGTTTGGGTCTTAGATTATTCTAGTCAGTAAGACACTGTCTGGGAATAGCTAGGCAACTGATTTTTAAGAATATATTTAGTTACATCACTGTATTTTACTATAAGAGAATTGACTTTGTAGCATGTGTGATGTTTCTATTTAGGGTTAATGATTTAATCATTGTCATTGGAGTTAGTCCCATGGTACATACATAGTTTGCGTGGGTGAGTCACAGGATTTGAGATCCCTGTAGGAGAGGATGATCTTAACAGGTTAAGTAATTTTTGTAAGCACCTGTACACACTTAAACAGTGATTAAGAAGCATTATCTGCAGAACTGTTCCTGAGCCTTCTTCAGGTCCATTCATTTTACCAGTTGCACACAAATGTAAGCAAAATCTGTGTGTGCTTCGATCTAGTTTGATGCAAGCAACCTTCAGCCCAGAAACTGTGTAAACAAGATGCCTGTGCTGGAGTGGATAAGCTATACGTGCATTCCCTTAGGAAATCAAAATGTTAGTTTCCACAACAAATTACATTGTTTCTTACTGTTCCATCTCTGATTGCTACAATTGTGTTAGGCATCTCAAGCTATTTTATTGTCCACAAAACCAGTAAAATGCATCTTCCACCCATCTTGTTTGTCATACAAGTGGTATGAGGTGATAGTCTTATGTGGTTTCTCCCATTTTAGCAGACTTTGGAATGGGATTCTTAGTTGCTGGCTTTTATTTCAGAGTTTCCCGAGGAAAGCAAACCTGTTGCTAGACCATATTATTGCTGCTTCTTTAATACTTCCTGCATTGTTGACTTAATGGCAGAACAGTATCCTTCACTTGTTGATTTTTCTTCTCTTAAGAAAAAATACAGAAGGAAAGATGCATTTCAGGAATGCGTTGTCTGGGCCAGTATTTCACTGAAGTCTTGTTGTCTGTATTTTTAAGACTCCTACTCTTTTCCAGCAAGTCATAGAGAAAGTCTGTATATTAATATCTTGTGTTTTTTAACAATGTCTACAAATCTCTTTTTCTACTTAACCAAAATTTTTTGGCACTTGAACCTCACACAGCAGACGTTCCTTGTAGTAAGAGTGCTGAGGCACTGTATTTCCATTTAGTGTTTAACTTTTTGAGTGATGTTATACATATTTTGGAAGGTGGCTGTTCCATTATTGCTTGTTGTCTCTATCCTCTGGTTCTTCTAAAGGTGCTTAATTTCTGTTTGCTTTGATACAAGGTAATGCAGGGATGGAATTTTCCATACAACAGATTACATTTGTTTTGGGGAGATTGTTACTTTTACCTGATCTATTGCAGTTCACTTAAGCTGTTTCTTACATCACTTCTGAAACATATGACCTCTTCCTCAAAATTGATTACATTTTTCTGGGATTTCTTTTAGACTACACAACTTGTGTATTAGGTGTAGATTTTGTGTTCCTCACTTTTCCTTATAGATAATAGCATATCTGTCACCATAGCTTGCATTCATACTGCTGAAATTGTGGAATATCACTTGTGAGGACAATGTACTAGAAGATATCTTCTTTAACTTCTGCCTTCCAAAATGGACATTATGAATTCATTAGCATCTATATTGTTTCATTTGTAGGTCTCTAATGTGAAAATCTAGTTCAATGAATAGGTGTGCTGAGGGTGACAAAACAGTACGCTATTTAAGACCAAGTTATTTGAAACTGTCTGGATTTTTCTATCTCCTGACATAGAGAAATGGCCACTATCATCTGTGTGATAGACAGAGGAGGAGTTGAAATTTTATTCTTGGACAACTTGGATGGATGGGTGGCCCTTATTCCAGATCTTTCGATTGCTTACATTTCTGTATCTAGAACACCTGTTTTGGTGAGGGATTTTAAGGCATTTCTGCAATCTCTTCCTTTTACACTAAAGGATTATGCATCATGCTTTAATGCGGATTAGAGGAAGTAGCTCTGTGGGATTGGCACACTTGAACATCTTTGTACAGAATAAATGTTTAATGCTAATTTAAGTGAGATCCTCCTCCAAGCCCACTAAAAGGGGACCAGAAGACATCTGTTTCTGACTAGTAAAAACAAAGTGGAGGAGTGCATCACACTTTCTTTCCATGGACTTATAGTTTCTGAGAGTCAGTCTCTGCTGCTGTGGAGACCATGGGCAACAGTGAAGAGCAGTTATGGGAGGGGTGCTGCAACTCTTCCAACTCCCTGAGCTAAGTTTCACTGTGTGAGCTCCCAGCTGCAGCCTTCATCTCCCTATACTACCCAGTGCACTGCCTCAAGCTCTGAGAAAGCCCAGGCACTCATCACTCCTGCTCTCCCATGCATCCTGACCAGAGTATTCTTCATGAAAGACAAGTTTTCTTAAAATGCTCCCTAATGGTGTGTTTTATTTTTAATTTCTTCCCCTCAGTGATCTGAAGAAGAAATACAACATAACAGCAATTCCTAAACTGGTGATTGTGAAACAAACCGGAGAAGTCATTACTGACAAGGGAAGAAAACAGATCAGAGACAAAGGGCTATCGTGTTTTTGGAACTGGCTTGAGGGTGCAGATATCTTTCAGAATTTTTCTAGCTAAAAAGTTGGCAGATGAAAGCTAGACAAGGCATTATCGAAAACTTCAGAGCTCTGAGAGGACTGTTGCCTTGTTCAGAACAAGAAGGGTAAGGGTTATTTATCTTTGCTTGTAAACCAATTTTCTTTTCAATTTGAAGCTTAGCTATTCCAGTAAGTCATGAAATGCAATTACTGTTTCATTTGTGTTCTGTCTACTATATCCATATGGACCAAAGCATTCCTGATAATACTGAAGAACTTCAGGAGGATAGGCTAGTTTAGACAGTAATAACGGAGCACTGTGAAGTCTATGCAAACACTTGTTTTGCAAAGTCTGTACAGTAAAATTATATATGCACAAACCTATTTTTCTTGATGACAGTTTTTTCTGGTAATTAGCACATATATTTTATTAAGAAAATGAAATTGCTTTAATAAATAACTGTTTATGAAGTGTATGTGTCTAATGTGTCTTCCTTGTCTAGCTTAACAAGCTAATAAGAAAATTTAATTATTTTAAAGTAGCACATATTTGTCAGTACCAAAAAATACTTTTCTTAGTTTTTATTTTACTCTTAAGTTCTGCTGAGTTTTCCTTACCCCTGGATTTTTAAAGTTGTCACTGTAAGCTAAGTTGTTATCTCCCAAGTTAATGTTAGGTCAAGTCTAAGAAGAAAGCATTTTCCATTTTGTCCTTCTGCCCAAGTGTGTAGACGCAAACTTCAAAAATTATACCAGCTTGCTATGATGAATGCTTATATTGCATCTGAAGTACAGCCTGGTTTGCCTGTGTTCCACCAGTCGTGTTCAAATTTGACAGCTAGTCTTCATGGCTGGAGTCCCAGGCCAAGTATCTATGCAATTGGTGCCCTAAAGAAACACTTCCTATGCAAGCTGAGAGTTTGTCAATTAGAATTTAAAGACTTTAAGCTAACGTAATTTTTAGTAGTCCAGTTACTAGCAGTTACATTACCAAGACTTCAAGCCCAGGTTACTTAACTATTACAAGTCACAGCCAATAAAGATACAGTTAAAACTGACACACTAACTCTTCAGTTCTCTTGCTATGTTTGCCCTTTGGTTCTAATGTTAATGGTGTTTTACTGAAGATGATTACTTGCCTCCAACAGTACTATGTGCTGCTGATCACAACCCTCTGGGCCTGGCTGTTCAGCTAGGTGGGAGTGGCATTTTCTCTCTGCAAGCCTCAGGAACGTCTCACAATGGACATGACCTCATGGTGACATCAGCCAGCTCCCTCAGCGCTCATGGGTGCAACATGTCGGGCCCCATGGACTTACCTGTGTCAAAGCTGGTTAAGTACTTCATACTTTGGTGGCCCTCTTCTGAGGGTAAGTCTTCCTTGCTCCAGATTTTCCGCTGGTCTCAAGGGTCATGGATACCAGAAGGTTGATTTTTACAATATGTGCTACAGGAGCACTTGTGTTGTTCTGCCTGCTGATTGTGGCCTGTAGGCTCTTGAGTGGCCTCTGCACAGGAGGACTCGGGGATTAGCTGCTCTCATCTTTCACATGAGGTGGGGTACCCTCTCTTTGCCTTTGCAGCCCATGCTTGTTAAAGTGCTGCTATACATTGTATCCTTGTGATCCCAAGGACGTCAGTTGTGTAACTGCACACAGGCTTCTGACTTCCTGTCTGTCCCCTGTGCTGTGTGCATTACTGTAGAGGCATTTCAGTGAGGCACCCAAAAGTGCAGACTCCCCGGAACAGTGGAACATGGTTGTTCTGCAGGCACTTCTTTGCATGCTTGTGCTCAAAGGAATTCCCCTTCAGCCTTGTTTAATTGATTGCTATGTCCCTTCTGAAGCCATTGCCTTACTGGCCCGATCCGCAACTTTCTCACTTGTTTGTTGAGGAACCTTTGCCTAACCATGAGAAAGGCAAGGAAGGCATGAGATCAGTATGTGTGGGTAATTTTATCATTTAATAACACAGTTGTGTCATTTTCTTGTAATGGAGGAAAACCACTATTTTTTCCTGATGAGTGATGTGCAGGGGGCAGGGAATATATGTAAAAAGTCCTGTACTCCTCACAAAATGTCAAAAAGTAAGTACTCCAGAAAAAGTGAAATTAAAATGAAAAATGCTAGATCTAGGAAGTGTTCAGCAGAGTTGAGTTGTAGCATCATATAGCTATTCTTAAAATGGCAGGTGAGGATACCGCAGACAATTTCTAATTTTCACCATCTAACCATATGAATAATGCTCAGGTCCTTTTCTAATCAATGCTAAGCTCTCTACTAAATTTTCTGTGCAAGTGATATGTAGGCACTGCCTCTGTTCTGGGACCAGCTAATGGCAAAGGATGTCAAACATAAGATGAGAAAAGAACAATAAAAGTGCTTCCAAAGGTTTTTACAAATAACTTTGCCTGAGTGGGCAATAAATTCTATCAAAAGCATTCACTGTGACCAATTTAAAGATATCATGGATCACTTAGGCCAAGATAGCTTGGTTCGTTGTTTGTCTACATGTATGTATATGGAAGAACTCTGTATTTTAAAACTGAGATCGAGTTGGGTCCTTTGGATAATTGGCACACCAATTCAGTAACACAGATTCAAATAAATTCAGCTAGGAAATTCATAATGATGAAGCAAAGATGTGTAGTATACAAAATACCTGGTTTGACTTCAGTCAAGGGCTGTTGGTTTTGCACATCGGTGTTTGGAAGCTCAGAAAATTTGTTTTCCTTGTCAGTGCTAAAATAATGTATGACATAGACTAAGTACAGGGTAGTGGAAAATATTTTCTTATTAGCAGCACCTTGTGAAATTAGAGGAGGGATCTCATCAGCACAGCTGTAAGGCTTGTTATTACTTTGAATGTGGGTCCATTGGGAATTAAACTTACCAGCATATGAATATTGGAATTTACAGAATTGTCCCTTTGACTTTCTTAAATATCTTCAATTCACTAGCAACTCTCTACCCTCCACCTTGAGTTGCAGTTGCCTTGAATATTAGTGCATTTTCTGAATGAGGAAGAAAAATGTATTTTTTTTAAAAATATGACAATAGATAGTAGCATGGTGATATTGGTAGATGCTGCACACTTACAAAGGAATTGGCTAAAGTTAAGAGGAGTGTCCTTCCTTATTCCATTGGACAAGATGTTGCCCATTATTAGTAAATGATTTATGAAGCAATGTATGTTAAGACTGCTTAAGAACCTACAGTGTTGATTTTTTTGGTAGAATTTATGGAGAATTATCTTGCTAGGAAAAATGTCAAGGATTGTAAGTTGATACTTTGAATTGATCCATACTATGACTTTTGAGGAGGCTGACTAGCTGCAGATGAATGCTGCAAGCTCTCCTGTGACCACTGAACATACCGTTTTGGAAGTGGCAAAGCATGGTGGCAGATTCAGATGTGAAATAAATATTAGCATTGCATACACAACCACCATCTTTCTCTTTGTTAATCTTTTATTTCTGTACTTCTCCAGTATGTACAGCCCTGCTACTCAGTAGGCATTCCTTTTTACTCCTGGAGACCTGCTGTTCTCAAACTTTAATAGTTCTATTCCCATCCAATATTGTCAAATAAATAAAATGCCTATATTAGTAGAATTTTTTAAAGGCAAGATTACTTACCAGTGCTATGTATTTTAAAAGGTAGAATAGTGCTATATGCCTAAGATGCAAAAATTTCAAGGATAATTCTTTCCATTATTGGTCTCTCAAATACAAATTCTCAAGCACCTTCTCTCTGTTGACATTATAGACATGGATTAATTTTTAATTCTTCTGTGATTTTGATTCTTTCTAAGTTAGGGTCCAAGAAGTCTTTCAGCCTTAATCACCAAAGCTATCTCTCTACTGAATAATCTTTACTGCAGGAAATTTTTCTGTTTCAGATGCCAAACTCTTGGCTTTCTCTGAGGTGTAATTTATGTATGTGTGAAAATTAGCAGATTCATGTGTGCTGTACCAAAATAATTTGTATTTATCTCATTTTTGTCTTGCAGTATCATTATTGTAAATGGTATTACTTAAAATAGCAAACCAAATTTCTGACACTATTAAAAAAGGATAGAAAATTATGTTGCCTGTGGATAGTTTCCCATGCAGTTATAGAGACCCTCAAAACAGAGAAAATGAAATAATTAAAATGAACGGATTTGGGGCCAACTTAAGTTTGCTTTCACCTTGCTGCAGTGGCCACTGGAATTTAAGTGTATGCTTATGTAGTCTGCATAAAAGAGCTCTAAATCAAAAATAACTTTAAAAAAATGTCATGGCTGTCTACTCTTGCTTCAGTCTTGTTTGGCAGCACCTCTCTTGCCCTGCTACTGCTGCTAGTTGGCTTGTGAAAGAACACAAACCAGGCAGAACTGCTGAGTTGGTCTAACATCTGTATTGAGTTAAGATTGGTATCACATGTGCATACTTGAAGATTACATTTCATTCCTTTCTTCATGGTCACCAACTGAAAGTTAAGCTTGGCCATGACTATAGTCACTTAAGTTCTAACAATTGCTGATTATCAGTCTGTGGATAAAATAGTTAATAGTGAACCAAGTATAAAATGCCATGGTCATCTTTTCAGTGCATTACAAAGTAAAAAGCAGTTCATTGATCTAGTTACAGAATTTCAGGTCATTCTCAATTGTGCTAAAATCAGATATCATTTAGCTGGTAATGCAATAGTAATAGTCTGTAATTGGATTTAGCCACTGAAAGCTTGAATATCTTGAATGCACTTTAAAAAAAAAAAAGGTAAAGAAACCATTACATTACAAAGGGTGCACTAATCTTACATTAATTGAATGTAAATTAAATTAAATAAATAAGAACTTTCCAGTTGAAGGAACTAGTCCTGAAAAATCTTTTTTACACAGCGTTTTTCCCAGTGTGAGACGCTAAACCACTTATTAGAGTGAGGCATTTCTGGAAGAAGTCCTAAGAGACAGACTGGAAAACATAGTGATGTAGAGATTATGAGGGCCTTAAAAATACTCAAAAGAGCTAGAATGTAACAACAGACCTTGATCTTGACATTGAGGGCTTGGATGTGGGAACAGCTGAAAGAAGGAGTGCTGGTGGATGAGAAGCTCAACATGAGTTGACAATGTTTGCTTGCAGACCAGAAAGCCAACTGCATCTTGGGCTGCATCAAAAGCAGCATGGCCAGCAATCGAGGGAGTGATTCTGCCCCTCTAGTCTGCCCTGGTGAGACCCCACCTGGAGTACTGTGTCCAGATCTGGAGCCCCCAATATAAGAAGGACATGGACCAGTTGGAGAGAGTCCAGAGGAGGGCCACGAAGATGATCAGAGGGCTGGAGCATCTCTCCTGTGGGGACAGGATGAGAGAGTTGGGTCTGTTCAGCCTGGAGAAGAGGAGGCTCTGGGGAGACCTTATAGCAGCCTTCCAGTACCTCAAGGGGGCCTACAGGAAAGATGGGGAGAGGCTGTTCAGTAGGGCCTGTTGTGATATGACAAGGGGTAATGGTTTTAAAATAGAAGGAAGCAGATTCAGACTTGACATAAGGAAATTTTTTTTTGTAATGCCCCATTCCTGGAAACATTCAAGGCCAGGCTGGATGAGGCTCTGAGCAACCTGATCTAGTCAGAGGTGTCCCTGCTACTTGCAGGGGGATTGGACTAGATGACCTTTAAAGGTACCTTCCAACTCTAATTATTCTATATGATTCTAGTTTGACAGAAAGTTGCATTTTTCTTTCAGCTTTTATCCAAGACAAAGTTCACATGTTTGGACAAAGTAGGAAGGGATTGGGTTTGTTTCGCTCCAAGTGATAATGCTTAACTTGGGTTGTCACTTTTACCTGTGTGATCTGCATACCAGTTTTTGCCTAATAGAGAGAATTCTTGTGGTTGACAGTCACTTTTCCATCCAAATGATTTCTGGAATGCTGCATACTCCTATCCACTGAGAACCTCTTCTCATACCCCTGGAATTAGGTTTTGGAATCAAAAGTGAAGGACTTTGACGTTGTCGTAGTTCAGCCCAGATCGGGACCAGACTACGCAGTCTCTCTCTCACTCCCCCCACCCTCCGAGAGAACAGGGGGAGATAATAGAAGAAAAACGGCTCGAGGTTTGAGATAAGGACAGGGAGAAATCCTTAAAGTTACCGTCACCGGCAAAAACAGACTCGACTTGGGAAAACTATTCATTTATTACTAAATTACTATTGCTACTAAACCTAGCAGGATAATGAGACAGAGAACAAGATAAAAAAAAAAACCTCCTCCCCACCTCTCCCCCT
>JAAGAY010005931.1:0-28468 GCA_011801015.1 Ardeotis arabs
CCGGCCCGCCCTCCCCGCACTCACTTCTCCCCCCCGCCGCCTCCGGCCAGCTCCTTGCCGCCGCCGTGGTTATTGTTGTGGCCGCTGTCGGCGGGGGGCTCGCCGGCGGTGGTCGGCGGCGCCTGCGCCCCCTTCCCCGGCTCCTCCAAGGCTCCCTCCGAGCGAGTGCACAGACCCCGCGCCGAAGGCGGCGGCGGCGGCGGCTGCAGCCCCGGGCCGCGGCGGGAGGCGGGCGGGCTCGCGCCGAAGGCGGCCAGCGGCGGCGGGAGGCGCCTGGAGCCGGCGGCGGGACCCGGGCCGCCCCCGCCGGCCGCCCCCGGGGAGCCGAGCAGCAGCAGCTCCCGCAGCAGCGCCGAGCGCCACAGCCGCATCATGCTGCGCCACGACCCTCCGCCGACTGCCCCAGCCGGCGGCCCGCCGCACCGCCCGCGCCTCGCCGCGCCCGCCCCCGCTCCACCCGATTGGCGGCGGTCGCGTAGCTGTCAGGCACGCGGCGGGCTCATTGGTCGGCCCGGATGCCACTCCAGTCGGGGCTACGCCCCCGGTTCGGGAGGAGGCGCTCGCGGGCCGCTGGGTGTCTGGGCGCGCGAGGCTGGCGGCGCGGCGTGGGGGGGCGCGGGGACCGGTACCGGTACAGAGGGGAGCGGAGCGGAGCGGAGCAGCGCCGAGCAGCGCCCCCCCGCGGGCGGATCGACCGCAGGGCCGGGCGGCGGCGTGTAGCGGGCCGCGGGCCGCGTCCGCACCGAGGTCACCCCGCCCTTCCCGCCGCCTCCATTTTCTGTCGGCCCCGGCTCCTGAGCCGGGGAAAGTTTCCGTAACCGCCGGCAGCGCGGGAGGGCCCAGGCCGTTGCGGCGAAGGAGCGCGGGGCGAGGCCGGCACCTGCGGGGCGGCGGGCGGCGCCGGGCGTGCCCGGGGATCCCCGCGGGCCCCGGGGCGGCGCGGAGCGGAGCGCTCCCGGCCGCGCTTCCCTCCCCTGCGGCGCGTAAAGGGGCTGGAAACGGGGCGGGCCTCGGCGGTGCCGGGGTCAGGTTGCCGTGGATACGGGCGATCTTAAGAAAATGTAATTTATTTTTTTTTAACTATCAAACCGCCTCTGCGGGACAGAGGAGCAGGCGGCGAGCGCAGCCGGTCACTGGTGCGGGCTGGGTGCTGCCGGCCGTAGGCCTGCGGTAGCCGCCCCGGCTCTGCCCTAGGAACGGGCTCGGGAGACAAAAACCTCTGAGGAACACCCTGAGCGGGAAGAGCCGTTCCCAAACTGCCTGGGCCAAAGGCCTCTGTCAACGCACAGCACATCTACGCATGGGTTTCCACGCGCTTGCAATAAAAATATAAGTGCGTAGCTCAAACTTACTGCAGAGGCCAAAGCGCACAACTTGAGGGGAAAAAAAACCCACAACAGACAAGAAGTAGAGCACCTGGATGCCCAGATGAATTGGGCAGAGCTGTTCTTCATGTTCACGTCGTCCAACGTTTACTCAGAGCGTGAAAATTTTGCTACTGCTCGTCTGCAGGTCTGGGTTTGGGAACTACTGCCCCGTAGTAAGGCAGTGCCAAGGTGGGAAGAGTAGCAGAGAGTAGGGCTTCAGTGCGAGGTATAAATGTTGCTCCTTACGTAAAATTAAGCTTCTGTCACAGCATGCCTCTCGCCAGTTTACAGCATCTTGGAAGCCACAGATTTTACAGTTACTCGGTGAAACTTTTCGCTCACATAACCAATTGCTAAATTTGTCGTAGATGAGTACAAATCTATATTGCTAAATTGTATCCTTATGGGTAACAGTGGAAGAGGAGATCTGTGCCATCCTACTTCATCAGTAATACCAGCATGGAAACCAATATTTAAGTTGCCACTGGCTTTCTCACTTTAGGAACCATAATTTTCCAAGCAAAAATGTAAATACTTCTGGTGAACAATTTCCCCATGCATTGAGGTTTATTTCTTTTGGTATGTTTATTATGTTTGGGGAAGGTGGGAGTGGAGAAGGTGTAGTTCTGAGTTAAAATGATCTTGCAGCACACTTCATTGGAAATCTCACTCTGGAGATACTGATATCCACCACCCCCCAGACTGAAAGTTTCAGCTGTCCAGGCATAGTAAACTGCTCTTAAAGAACACAGAAGGGTTTGGGGTTTTTTTGTTACCTGTTTTCCACACACGCTGATTTTGAGATAATGACTACAAACAGACGTTGAGAATAGCCTTTGCTTATACTTATGCCGCAGCACAAACGCCCACAGGCGTTCCCTGTGCTAATAAATTGTCACATCAGCCATGAGAGTTTTTGGAAGCAGATTTAAAGATAGCTGATAATCTACGCCTATAAAATGAGCCTCAGCATACCAGTGGTTTTCCTTCCCCCTGAACAAGGAAACTTGAAATATCAGTGTGGGATGTGTGATCCTGGCCTACAGTTTCTTCACATACAAAAATGCAAAGTACCTACAGTTCTCACATACTTACTACGTTACCTATTATATTTCCTGGAACTGATTCTGGGTTTCCATTTGCTAAGTCCTTTTGGCAAGCCAATAAATGTTTCTTTTATCCTGCCACCCAATAATATTTCTCATTTTTAAAATTCCACTATGTAAAATACTCTAAAGATAGAAGTTTCTCAAGCACCTTTTCCATTCTCTCTGCAGGGGCTGCTGCTGTAAGACCACAGACAGCAAGCGCGCTTCCAGTACGTGCATTTGGTCACTAATTGAACACAAGTTCTGCAGACAGTTACAAGACTCCCCACTGATTTTGAGTGCCAAGGTGACATTTTTGGTGCAGCAGCTGTGCTCTTTCACAAGCCAGCTGTTTAGCAACTGACCTGGTTCAAAAACTTGTCTAATTCATCTCATACTGTAGAGAGGGAAGAAGAGGAAGAGTGCAAAATGTAATCATCTGGATCTTTCATTTTAGTGCTCTGGTTTCTGTTCAGAATATTGCAAATAAGGTTGTGGGAAGGAAGAGAAGAGTACTACGTTGACAAAAGTATTTGCCTCTCAGGACAGTACCCCACGTTACACATTCTTGACCCTAAATGAACTTTTAAATTTTACTCATTTCCTTTTTTTTTTTTTTTTAACTTCATATGCTATTGCTTTATTCCTTTATTTAACCTCCTGGTATCACTTTCACATCAGTAATCTCACAACACAAGTATTCTTCAATAAAGCTTTTCTTAAAACTGACTTCAAGAAAATAATCCTCAAGTTCTCTCTCTGGAATTTTCCTTGTGTGTGTGTTTTAGCTCCTCGGGGCAGAAGAGGCAAGTTGCTCTGTGTGGAACTACAAATACACAGCTCAGGAACAATGCAAAATGATAAATATAGTTTCAGATTCATAAAGTTCAAGGGCAATAGTGACTCATAACCTATTCTGAGAACTTTTGCTGCATATTTCAGGCCACCGCTCCTCGCTCCTGCTATGACTAAGCCTAAGAAGTTTCACCCAGTGATTGTCTCTCCTCCTCCCAAAGGCACAGGTATTCTAGAGAGTCTTAATTTAAAGATGGATTTTTTTTTTTTTACATTTAAAATAAACCATGAAAAATGTAGTAAAGATAACATCAGAAATACATCCATTTGCTTGTGAAAAGTGCTACGCCTTGAATCTCTTAAAGCGACTCTGATCTTTGTTTTGGTCCAGGTGTTAGCCTGGGCTTTCCTGTACTGCAGAGAAACCCCCTTTAGACTTCCCTCTTGAACAGAGTGCTATTACTCGTCTCTTTGGAAAGAGAAAGCAGGCCATCTGCTCTGCCGTTCCGTGTTTCACACAGTAACCCAAGAGAAACAGAAAATTAGAAAAATGGTTTAGAACATAGTGCAAAGAAATTTGAAATTAAAATTCCCTATACCTTTTTATTTTGAGTTGCTTACACAACCGGCAATAACCATAAGCCAATTATTCTCTTTTTAATTTCCGCAACTAAACACGTACTTTTGTAGTACAAAAATTATGAGAGTTTAAGACAACATAGTTCTTCTGTAAATGAAAAACAAAAAAGTGGATCTTTAAAACATGCTTTTTTTTTTTTAAGTATTTTCCTTAAACTGATTGGAGGAAAATATTCCTAGTATAACCCTCTAAAAATAATCCATATTTCAGAGGTTTTTCTTTCTAAAAGGGGCATAGCAGCGTTAATCTCCTAGGAGAAAGGGCTCTGAAAAGCAGGTGGAAGGAGGTCTTCCCAGTTCAAGCACATACACTGATAACAGCTTTCAGGAAGGTTAAATCCTCCCATCAGATCGGCTGGGCAGATCTCGGATAAGCAGCAGAAATTAAGGATTATCTTGACTACGACATGAACTGTTTACTTTGCTATTTTAAATGGTTATGTTGGCTCCATTTCATTTGTTGCTGGGTAATGCTTTCCAAAAGAGAACGGAGGACCAGACCCTGCAATTTTTACTCTATTTGAGTATTCCTACTGATTCTAGCAGCAGTTCCTAAAAATATTTTTTTTTTCTTTTTTTAAGGCTAACTTGCTGCAGATTTGGGTCACATTTTGCTATTGATTCAAATGAAAGATGCTCAGTCACAAGAAACATTCCCTGTTGGATTGTGCAGAGGATATGGAACAGCTTCCTCTGAGCATAGAAGCATAAGTGGTAAATAAAGTTACTATTTCATCTAAGAAAATGAAGGTTTACATGTTTAGGCATAATAGCTCAGAAATCCAATGAGGAAGAAAATATTCAGAGGAGTTATTTACCTGGAAGGTAATAGTTGAGGGACTGACCTCAAGTGACAAGCAACAGCAAAAATTCAAAATTATCTTCCTCATATAGTGCATCAGTGAGACCATAGCTCATTTCTCATCATTTTAGTTCCAGGCAAATATGGGCAGTGAGGATTTAATTCAAAGGAAAGCAACAAAAGCATTTGGAGAATTTGCTGAGATTGGCCTGAAGACAGGCTACAAGGGCCTGGGACATTCCTAGCATGATTAAGAGACAATATATGGTGCTTTTTAGTGTACATGACAGAGTAAGCAAATAATCAAAGTAAGTTTATTGAGGATGATCTGCAAAGACTGACACAAAGTCAAGGGATGAAATCAAATAAATGCTTAAGAGCCAAAGAATTGCTGTTTAATTTCAAATAAACAGAAATGATGATGATTAAAATACAAAATCTAATCTTTGCAAAATGATAATAGGTAAAATGCTTCTCTTCTGACTCATTCCCTAACCTGAGTATTGGGGAAGATTGTCTGCCACTGAAAATCACTGCACAAGAACAGACTCTCAAGAGACAAAGTTTATTCCCCCCACTCTTGTCACTGATGGGGTGTCTTGGTCACTTCCTTACCCCATGGCTTGGTTTTCAGTGTTGACTGCCTTTGTTAACTGCCTCAAAGTGAAATTATGAAGAGAGATGAGTATGAAAGGGGGAAAAAAGGAACCAGATTTATTTAAAATACAAAAGAACAATGCACCTATGTTCTATAGGGTACAATTATGCAATAACAATGCACTAAAATCGTCAACTGCTAGGTCTTTTCTGCCTGTAACTTCCAAAGGGAAACCACGTGAATATGTGAATATGTGCATTCTGTATGCCCAAATAGTAAAGTGACTCTAGCTCTAATGTTAAAATTTGACAGACAGGTAACCTTGTTTCTTCTGCGTTCATATGTTGTATCCATGTTTCCAGACAAAATGGGGACAAAACTTTTTTCACAGCTACGTGGACAAGTTGCTTTACGATTTCTGAATTATGGTCTTAATTGTTCAGTCAATTTTTTCCTACTACTCTCTTTGTTAACGTGTTTCCTTTCATCTTCCCCAGTGCAACACCACCATCGTTCCTCATGCACATTATCGGTTATAGCACTTTTCGGATGCAAAATTCTTTACTCATCAGAACCTTCAAAAGCCAACACCTTACCTGCCAGAGAAGTATCCCCTGCTGCATTATATGCAGCACACTGCATGTAATTTGCGCTGTAATAGACCTAAATCGTAGTGCTACAAGCCCCGTGCATTCCACCCACAATCATATTTCATGCTTAATTCTGGTGACACCTGCCAAACTGCAGTCCAGGTCTTGATGCTGCAGCAGACCAGGGAGTGGGAGCAAACTTGGATCTTCTGTTCGTCTTCCTCATCCTCAAATATTAGCTTTGGTAACCTTGTGCTAGCAAACAGAAACAAGCGACAACATCACCTGGCTGCCCAATTGTCCCCCAGGTGTCTGTGCGGAGTGTGCAGGAGAGACCCTGGGACCAGAAGACCAGGCTGCTCAGGTGAGTCTGTGAACTCACGCCTAGCTGCTTTTGGGAACAGAGGTGTCAAATTGCTGCCGGCACTTAAGCAAAGGTCAGAGCACTTCGGCTGACCACAGGCTGGCTTGGCACGTACAAAGCTACGCAGTGCTGGGCGATGGCTGCCTGACCGGTAACATCTGCCAGAGACACCGTGTCCCTGAAGTGATGGAGATGACGGTGCACTGCAGTTGCACCTCGTCCCAGGCTGGTTGCTTTCACCTCTGAATTCCAGCACCTTATGAAAAGGCACTTGGAGAGATGCAGTCCTTCGGGCAAAGACACAAGTGGATCTCATTTAACATTCTCACATAGAAAAACCCTCCTTCGTATGTCTGGTTTTGCCTTTTCACAAATTGAGGTTTAAATGACTTGTGGCCGTGTAAAAGCTTAAGCTTACAAGGACATCCAGGCTTAGGAGCAGGGCTACCCATCCTGGAGGAAAACTAAACAAAACAAGGTAAAATCAAGCAAGCAGAACAAGCAATCAGACTGTAACAGAGACTGTCTCGTCATAACTGGTAATCCAAATAGTTAAAAAGTCTCCAACCTCCAGAAGGCTCCTCTGAAGTACACAGAAAAGACTCCAATCGAGTGCAGAGAATAATGCTAGCACCAACAAAAACCCCAACACTTCTGAAATGGCAAACTGATCAGCAAAACCACACGCTTCTTTCTGGCCTGATATTTACGGCACCTCCTCATTTCTGTTGCCGCACCAAAGAAAGCAGAAGGGATGCTTCGGGTGATTTAGGGATCAGCCTTCCTTCACAGCCACCATGAGTTGCAAGTCTTCTTGCAAGTTGCAAGACTGTTGAAGTCTCCTGTTGACTTAAAAACAAACAGTCCCATAAAGACTGTTTTTCAGTTCCAATGTTTTTCAGTTCTTGAAGAATGTAACCTTGAAGGAAGGCTTTGGGTTTTTTTCCAATCTAATTCTCTCTTTGTAAACACCTAACTTAAGGAGGTGAAAGGAAGGAGGCAAGGGAGCATAGCAAAGCAGATACTCTTGGTACCAGTGGGCGAAGCCAACTCATTGCTGGTGATTGCGGACAGGCTACCAGCAGCGCGTCCACTAGCACACGACGTCCCCTCACATTCCAAGGGTATTTAATATTTAGGTAAGGACTTTTGAACAGTTCCACAACAGTAGGCCAGTGGGCAGTGAAGATTCACAAAACTGGATTCAAAGATTAAAAAAACCAGAGCAATCAAGGTTGTAAATTAGCCTGGATTAAGCGTATGTTTTTGCTAATAACTAGTTTAGTGCTTAAGTGCGTGTATGTTCATCCTACCTGGCAAGAAGACAAACATTCAAAATTCTTGTAAGGTATTTTTGGTGCATTTGAAATATTTGTGAAAGCAAATATTTGCTGTCATGGAACATCTTCACATCATCTTTAACTGGTCCATAATGCTCCATCTCTTCAGATATGGCTCGAAACCACTCTCACTGAAGTGGGGACTTGATGGAAAAATGCACAAGAAAAAAAACTACTTTTTAAATAGTATTTTTACCCCTCAGCATAGTTTCCATAGCAGTATTAGACTCAATTATGTGGGCTTCTACCTTGGCTGACTGGGTTGTGTGGTTGAAATGGGGAGCGTTTCTAACACTATAGGATCTCTGGTGGCAAAGGCACTCATTCCCACGCACATGCCGTGGCTTGTCACCTCCTCAGTTGTTCTGAGACAACTATTGAATTGGGTCATGCTGTAAAGTGCGTGGGCAAAACAACCTGGGTTAAAAATTGGTGAGTGATAGTTCTCCTCTTAGAGAAAGAGGAGTTTCACGTAATAAATCTGTGAAACATGTCTTGAGGAGCTTTGAATTAGATGTGCCATAGGATGGCTCAAAGGAAGGGTAGTAGCCAAGAAATGTTGATAATTTCATTTCTCTCTGTGTGCTTGGCCTTGTACCACAGGAAATGTTGTCAGGCAACAGGCTTCACAGCCTTCCTGTCAAAGGCAATTTTTAAATGATGACCAAGTGCTTGGATATTTTGGCTATTTAGATAAAGTTTCATCTGGTTGCTTGATCAAGGAACAAAGGCAATTAGATATCATTATAATAAAGCATGAAGCCAAACCTGTTGTCTGGCTGGATAATATGGTTATATTGATTTTTAGGAGGAAATGTAAGTAGTTCTGGAATTACTAGAGCATCCCTTATTCCGACACATACTTGCACACAAAATAACCTTGTAATACCCTACAGTAATCACCCAAGACATCATGGGCCTAATTTGAGAACAAATCTAATAGAGCCTACCAGTAGCCCATTTGATACGATTTTTTTTTTTTTCCCTTCAGGCTTTTTGCTATAAATGCTGCATTAGACTAAACTCTCATTAGACACTTGAGGATCAGCTCTGCTAAAACAAAATCTGAGCAACGAGATGAGAACCAAGCTGTGTGAGGGAGGATAGCTTGAGTTAAAAGGACTTTAAGAGAACAAATGAAAAATGAACTGTGTCAGGTATTTGGGGCCAGAAGGCATGCAGAACAGACGTGTAATTACTCACCTGTCTGTGCTTAGGAAAACATCACCCAGCACCTTTCTGTCTCCTCCCCAGCTTTGCCTTACTGCATCGTGTCTGCGGCAGAACTACAAACTCTCAAGACCGGGCAGATGTCTTCCTATTAGTCATGTTTAATCGAGGAGGTAATTTGTTTTATTTCTTAGACTTTCATTATGTATATTCTGATGCAGTTCTTTTATTCAGCTTCCGTTTATCCTACCTTGTACGTTTTTGCAAGCTTTGTCTCTGGTTATCTAAGTTGTACCTCTTTGTCTTTTGATTGATATACTTTAATAAAGAAAGCAAGACCTAAAATAACAGTTTAAATAGTGACTCATTTTGTTCTGCTTTATCAATTAGTTACATTGTTTGATGTGTCAACACATTTTATTAATATTAAAGGTGAAATTCAGAGCTGAAAAAGCACAAGCAAGTAGAACGTATTGCCTCTTCACACAGCAGCGTGACTGAAGGGAAAGGCAATAACTGCTCGGTGTGGCTTGCTTAATCTGCCTTGGTGTAAAGCCAAATAAATGCTACCCTTTGAAATAAAAATTAATTCTTAAACTACCAGTAGTCGTTAATGATTACTCGATCTGGAAATAATCACTCAAAATCCACATGCTAGTGAGTAATAATCTTCCACAAACATCCTGAATAGAGAGATTATACCCTTTATTTTAACAGCTAACAGGGAAAAGGTTGATTTACATCTTAATACTACTTTGCATAACGAGAACCATTAACTTATGAAGTTAATGAACTGATACATCTACCAGCATAGTACAATGACCCTGTACTTGGGGAAAAGCTGAGAGATGTGTACGGTGGAACGCTGCTGATCGTTTCCCAAGGCTCTGGCCCAGTTCTGGGTGCCCAGTGCACCCCAGCCAGACGGCATTCGGCCCGGCTCTAGATTACTGTCAGCTTAAGCGATTGTTTGGAAAAAACACGAGGAACGGTACTCTTCCCACGTAGTAGTTCTAAAAAAAGACTGCTAGCGGGGTTTTTTTTTTGTGTCCCTGAATAGACTGCACACAATTGGCTCCAACGCTGTCTTTGAAACATCACAGGGAGGAGAAAAAGGAGCATCTTTAGTAGCGCTCCAGCTGTGCTTTCTCACCTGCTTATTTCTGTGCCCTGTGCACTTCTAATGTTTAGGCAACATTTATTGGCATGCTGGGACTTACATCTTAAAAATCAGAAGAGCATTGTGCGTGTGAGATGAAGGGTAGAAGCAGCGTAGTCACCGGATGGCTGTCACCCAGGCGGACAGTCGTGAGCCTGTCGAAACTCAACACTGGGAATTTCATGCTCCAAAAAGAGCAGACTGGCTTCAGCTTGCCCACAGCAGGATGAAGCTGGTTTGTTTGTACCTCTGTTACCTGTTGGTCTTCTGAGTTCAAGGGCATGGGTAATAGGCAGCTGTGCCTC
The DNA here is from genome assembly GCA_011801015.1 of Ardeotis arabs. Classification (NCBI taxonomy): domain Eukaryota; kingdom Metazoa; phylum Chordata; class Aves; order Otidiformes; family Otididae; genus Ardeotis; species Ardeotis arabs. The sequence goes on from JAAGAY010005931.1 coordinate 10,218, forward strand.
AAAACTTACCAGTGCAACCTTCGAATGCATATTTCAGAGTGCGTGCGTAAAGTCAGCCTGCTTATTCCAGCTGGAACCCAAACTGCTTAACCTTCAACTCCCAGAGGCTTTCAGATCAGAGCTGCAAAAGGATGGAGAAATTGATTTCCAAACCATCTGGCAGCCTGTTACACATTTACCTCGAAGCAGAGCAGGCGGAGGGGTGGCAGGGCACTCTGTCTTGAGCGGAAAGGGATGTTCTGGGAAACAGCCGGTCCGCTGGGTCACGGCTTGCCTGTGTGCAGATTTGTTAAGAGGCCATGCGATGCCCAAAGAGGGAAGTTGTTTGTATAAATGCCTTCCTCAAAGGTGTCAAGAAGCTGTAGGAGATGCTAGGCTTCCACTGAAGACAGTAAGAGAGCTAGGTGCTTGAAATTCTTTAAAATTATTCTTCAGAACTGGCCTGCGTAAGAATAAAATTATTCTTAACTATGTCACTCTTCCTCCCTAAAAAGTTACATACTTTTAAACCGTGTAATAATAAAGTGACAAGAGGAGAAAATTGAGGAGGAATAATGTTACCAGTAACCATGAGATACATCGTATTTTTAATTAAGCTAATTAGTTTTGGTTGGGGGGGGGGGAGAAATCTGTGTTCCGTAAGTGATGCTATAGAGATGAACTATGCCATATTCTACTAAAAAAATCCAGAACTCCGAGTGCAAGCTTACACAGAAGAGCAACCATTTAAAGAGGTAATTTTTACTAAGCAAATAATCTGTTTACTTGCACTGTTGTGAACCTTTTCAGTTTTGACTCATATTAATGCAGCAGACTGAGCGTACCTTTGCACGGGAAAGCTTTCTCCCTGTAGCATTGCGTGCCTCCTCAGTAGCGTTGGCTGCGACGCGGTACATTTCAGTGGCAGTGCCAACCTGTTCTGCTTTCGTGCAACATGAGGCAGGCAACAGGAACGCGGCTTCCTGGCACGGGCGCCGCCGTCGGTGCTCCGCGTGCTGCCCTGAAAGTCAGGGAAGACAGGCTTTCGGAGCTGGGGCTGGTGTCGTGAGCAAGTAGGAGCAGAAATCGTTTAGCAAATAGCCAAACACAGAAGCAAGCTTATATATATTTTTTTTATAATTGTCTTTTAGAGCTAAACCTCACTTAAAGTAACTGTTCTGAGAACAGAGATCAAAAAATCCTTTAAAAGCCTTTTCTGCATGAGGAAGCTCATCTTTCATGAAACCTGGAGGAACAGATGTTGCTGCATTCCCAGGCAAGTAAAATCTGGAAGGAAATGAACACCATTATCCAGGAAATGGAAATGATTGGAAGCAGCTGTATGCTGGAGCCTGCTGGCTCTTCCTGGCAAGTTCTGTGGCCGTTGCTTGTCCCTGTAAAGCAGGGCTTCAGTGTCCCCTTAAATTAATTTTACAATCAGGGACACCCCCGTGAAGGCTGGCTGCCACAGCCCTGCTAGCGTACTTGAAGATTAGTTTAGGGAAAGCACAGATGCTGTCCTAATCCTGTGTGGAAGCCACTATAGAGTGCAAACCCCACGTTACACAACAGTCCCTTCTCTGACTCAGTGGAATGGATTTCCTGGATGCCCACGGCAGTGTTCAGTCGGACACAGGGAGGATGCGCAAGCAAGAAAGAGTGCGGCTCAGTCAGTTCCACCACAGACGTGACCTATCCAAGCACTTGAAATAAGAGTTACTGGCACATTTCCATGCTTCTGGGCAGCCTTGCTGCACACAGGACTGACACGCTCGTTGCAAATCCATGCAGCTATTTGGCTCTAAACCCTAAGGATTAAAACAGATCCATGTGAGGCTTCCCCTCCGTGTTCTCAGGGGTGCGCAGCCAGGGCCCATGTACCTGTGCCTGGCTCCTCCTCACCACAAAAGCATCCTTCCTGGATGCTGCTGGAAAAGCCTGCCGCGATTGCCCTCACCTCGCAGACATCTTTTGCAGCCTGGCTGATGGCCATCAGCACTTCCAAGGAGCTGAAGATAAGTGAAACGGGGTCTTTCGTCAATCCAAGAGTGCTGCAGCCACACAAAGCAAGCTTTCCCTGCCACAACAAAAGAGATCCACCATGATAAAAGAGACTACAATGCTATAGCCATAGCACCACGAATGCAGTGTCCTGTGTCTGGAAAGTGTTTGCTATAATGTGGACGGTTTTACTAACTACTTGTGGTTTTGGATATGCTAAATCACCCCAAGAACTCTGACACACTGCAAGTGGAAGAGATGCTTTTTTGTTCATCTGGAGGTGAAAAAAAACAAAACAAACCCCTACATGTTTATTTCACTACTCGAGCCCTGCTGAGAGGAGTACCGGCAGTCAAGCTCTTCATCAGCTGCTTCGGGACATGCAGGCAACATCAGCCACAGCACTGAAGAGACTGCACCACAATTACAGAGAAAGCACAAGTTATCTTGAGCGAGCTAGTCAGTGCTCTCCAACTGGCTGGGAGTCCCAGCTCAGAAGGTCACATAGCTGACATATCATCCTGTGAGTCATCCCCAACACTGCGTGTGTCCGGCATAACTCACGTGGTTTGGCAGCATTGAGGGAGGTTTCTTCTCCTTCCTTGCTGCCCAGAGTCAATGCTGCCCTGCAGAACATGCAGGATGGTAAAGCCACCAGAAGACATATGTACAGCAACTTGACCATCTCTCCAGTCATCATCACCCCTCAGAGTGGCAGCACCAGACAAGATTCATACCACAAACGTTACTTGCAAATCTGTCTAGATGAAAAAAGTCAGTATCAACACAGCCAAAATACACCTACCTAGACCAAAAATAAAAGTTTACAGCCCAGGACAACTAACTGATCTACACTCTCTGGAGTCCCCTGTGGTGGTTTAGCCCCAGTCACCACACAGTTTCTCGCTCATCCTCCATCTTCCCTGTGGGATGGGGGAAAGAATTTAGAAGAAGAAAAACTCATGGGTTGAGATGAAGACAGTTTGCTAGAATAGCAAAGGAAAATTACAATAACAAAATATAAGGATACTAAAATATACAAAATGAATGACGCATGGTTTCTCACCACCCAATGTCCCAATGACCAATACAGCCCATCCCGAGCAGCAATCGTGGAAACAAAACCGAGCAGTAAGCAAAGGAGTGAAAGAGATCAATGCCAGTGATATCCCCCCACAGCCAACCTCCACTTATATACTGAGCATGACGTTTATGGCATGGAATACTCTCTTTGCCCAGTTTGGGTCAATTATTCTGGCTATATCCCTCCCAGCTTCCTGCATCTGCATGTTAACAAGACCTGGGAAGCTGAACAGTGTCCTTGGTCTCATGAGCAACAACTCCTATCATCAGGGTGTTTACCAACATTCTTCACATCTGAAACCCAAAATACACCAGCTACTGAGAGGAAAATTAACTCTGTCCCTGCAAAAACTGGGACAAACCAGAACTTGTGCAGATCTTAGCTAGACTTAAACCGACATACTCACAAAACACTAAGAGAGATACCTGGTCTACACAGCATTCCCAGTCTGCACTGTTACACCCTCTGAATGTCCTCCCTAACCATACAGCCAAAGCTCTGGAGAGGTGACTGGCACCGTGATACTGCTGAGCCATAGGGTATTGCTGAGCATCACTCCATCCCACGGGTGCTCAAAGCCACCGTTGTCCTGCACAACCGCCGTTTCCGCTCAGGCGGGCAGGTCCAGCAGCTAAAGCCACAGCCTGCAGCAGCCGGCTGGAGTCAGCTGGGAAAGCAGGCACCCAGACACCCATAAAAGTGATGGGGTACATTAATCATGGACAAAAGCAGGCAGAAAGCTTGGATGCGGTAGATCTGGCAGGAGGTGGAGCAGAGCTGTTTGTGAGCAAAGGAAGAGGAAAACAGCAAAAAAGAAACCATGCAAGTACATGTGAAAACTCTAGCTCTCAGACTAAAGTCAGGCCTGAGCCCCTTGAATTTTGGCTAAACCTAAACATGAAAAATCCCACATACACCAGAAGGAAGACATGCTGTTTTGGGAACAAGGACATGGAAGAAACAGATGAAAGAAGCAGAAGTGAGGTGAGACAGGAGTCCCCCAGCTCGCCAGGTGTGCCTCTGTCCCTTCCAGTCAGGCACTGCCTGTTAGACTGGAGGGACAAACGCCAGGTCTGGAAGGAAAACTGCCTTGTGGGAGCATGCAACAGCATCCCGTGTGTAATTTGTCAATGAAATGACAACAGAAGTATGATGTTAATAGGCAGGTAGCTGTAATGAGAGTACAATGACACAGACCATAAACAATACATTTTTCCAGATGCAAAAGGGAATGGCCGTGGTGGTTGAGCAGTCTGTTGACCATAGAGACAGCTCTTTAAGATGGGTGCTTAAAATCATTTTTTTTCAAATGAAGAACAGAGCAGGCAATAGTCTTATGTTTTCTCTGTCAGGGTAAGGTGTTGGTTTTTCCACAGCACTACGTTCTCATGACCACCAGCTCAAGAGCAGTTGGGGTTTTTCTTCTGCAGTGAAATAAGATACATCATACATTTCAACTTCTAGCTAAAAGCCATCATCCCATAACACTGAATAAAGTGCTGCAAAACGCCAAGGCTGTCTCGTACCGTTGCAGAGGTTACACGTGCCTATGAAGGGTGTGCTAAGCCAAGAGATATGCTAAGCCATAAGGCTACTGGACATAGTGCTAAGCCATGAGGCTACTGGACATGGTGCTCAGTACATGCCGCACCAACTCTGGTTGTTTTTGAGGCACGTTGCAGGAGCAGTGCTGCCAGGAGACCTCAGAGTCAGCTTTTGACCATCCTTGCTGTCAAGTTAGCACTGCAGCCCATGCAGTGGCTGCCCTGGGCCTGCCGCAAGCAGCGAACACTACCTAAGTGCTTTCCAAGCATTTCGAGACCACCAGGCCAAGGAGCTCACGTGGTTTTAACCAAGGCTCATGCAAAAGAGCTTATACCCTGTTTTCTGAGCTATGTGCTGAAGTTACTCATTAGCAGTTCACGTTCAGACACTGGAACATTTGTTCGGGGCAGGAATGTACGCTTGCTTTTATTTTCTCAGAAGCACATAGTTTGCATCTGAGGAAGATCAATTATTAACTCCAGCCTGAGATGGAACTGTAAAGGTTTAATTTTCCTGAGGGACAGGTACCTACCTCGTCGTGTTTCTAGATCTGACAGGTGCTGGTGCGGCTCATTCCCACGCGGGAGGTTAAATACTGGCACGCGGTGAAGCGGTCCCACTGGGAGAAGGACACCGCACTGAGTACTGATGGGGATAAGATAGGGATTGATTCAATTTGAGTTCAAATTTTTACAGTGTTAGTAGAAACAAAGTTGTGAAAACAGATGTATTATTCCTATGGCTTAGATTTTGCTAAAACCCATTAAAGAGTTTTCGGCAAGGTGCAACGTTTCTGCACCCGTGCTCAGCAGGTGATGCTTCGCACCTCTACAGAGTCACTTAGGTACGTACGTATTTAACACAGGGAAAAGTCCTTGCGCTTCTGAAGGCTGCTCTTGAAGTGTCACTTCAGGCTCATTCATCAGACCTAACTGAGCTCTTGGATAGCAGACGTTTCTGCATAAAGTTTTTCCATGCACAGCAGCATATATGTATTTATACCATTTTATACTGTCGATCCTCTAGCGAGGGGAGCTGTAGCTTTATTTAATAACACCAGCTTTTATCATTACCACCTAAAAATTATCGCAGCTTTACAGCTCCATGACAGAGTCACATCGCCCATACCTAGTGACAGCAGTGGCAGTGGATGGTATGCGAGTGCTCTCACAAGCGGGTTTCACAAGTTACATTTGCCCTCAAGGTGTATTCTGGAGCTGAACCTGCTCCCCTAAAAGTCATAACCAGGTCCACATCTCTGTCGATCTGCACTGAACACCTGCCTCAGAGGTGCCTCTCCCCTTCAGGGAGGACCTGTTTAACCCCAAAGCAGGGGCCTGACCAGGCTGAATTCCCAAAGTGTGAGAGGTCTCTGCCCTGCGCTCTGGTCTGCAAGGTTCGGCTCAACACCAGGCAAGGTCAGGTGGAACTCTCCTGTTGGGTGACAGGCCATGCACAGCAAGCTGGCAGTGGTTTCTCAGTTTTGGCCTTTCTTTTTTAAAGCAAGCGAGGGAACTTCCCCACATCTGCTCGTTTGCAAATTCAGTTTCTGTCTGGCAGCACACTTTACCAGCCTGCAATCGCAGCGCTGGAGGAAGCACGAGCAGAGCCGGGGGCTGGAGCATTGCCACAAGGCTCTGCTTTGGGAGACTGCCTTCTGCACAAAGGCGACCTTATCCTCTCCCACCAAGGCTGCTTTTCATCCCGCCCCATTCCAGCGAGCCCTCTGCAACCACTGCCTCGCGGTCGAGACGCTGAAACCCGGGGGAGTCGTGTGGCTGCACGGCAGACCTTCGCAGATCTATTTAAATGATTACGCTTCAAACAAAACTGGTGCTGTCAGTGCCCATTTACATTAAGGTTTGAGGAGCATTTCATAACCACTTAACCTTTTAATTAAGAAATGCATTACCTTTGCTGCTGAGCCAGCAGTCTTTGCTGTCTCTCTAGCACCGCGTTAACTTGGGAAAGGACCCATGGTACAATGAGAGGACCCATCAGCCCAATTTTCCCCCTCAAAAGCCTTGGGCTGCTCGGGCACGTCTGCAGGTGGATGAGGCTCTCATGGACCACAGCAGGAATGATCTGCCCCGGGAGCCATAGAGGACAGCTCGGACTGGGCATCAGGGCGGCAACCAGGAGCGTTTCCTAAACAGGGGGAAGGAGTGCTCTCCACTCGGCTGGAACTGCCTGCTAGCCCAGAGGGTGTTTATAGCTCCCAGCTGAGGAGAAGGCAGCTGAAGCACCAGTCTGCAGTAGAGACGCTCTGCACTGGCTGTTACAAGGAGGCTCCTGTTTAGGCAAACCCGTAGATGTTTCTTTGGCTTGCCTGCACACACTGCTCTTCAGAAGGAAGCTGGCAGCCTCCACCACACTGAAGTTTTACAAAGTTATTTAAAGGAGCGTTGCTTTTCTGGCCATCCCTGCAACCTCCTCTCTGACACATCACCACGTTGCTTTATGGATTTCTCTGCCGAGGAGCGGCTTGCCGGAGAACTGCGCTTTCTGGCAGTTCCCTTATAAGGCAAAGCTCTGGGTTTAGCTATTCCCTTAGTCCTTAGTCTTCACAGCAAAAATAGACCTGCACTCTAGTATTCATTGTACCAGTATCAAACTGGAAGGAAAAAAAACAACAGAATTCCTCTTTTTCCCTTTGCTAAATGCAAGCTGACTTCACCATTTTACAAAAGTCACCCCATCCCAAAACCGAACAGTTTCTGTGATGTTTGTGCCGTTAACTTTGCCCACCAACAATAGCTTGTAAACTTTTCAGTGCTTGTCTATCACACGTTCGTACAGAGCTTAGCTCGGCAGGGCTCTGCTCCCCGGGCATTACAGTCCTGTAAGCATTACAGAAAATAAGGAAAGCCCCATCCAGCAATGTCCTGAGATGACTTGAACTAGCGAGGGACTGGGCTGGGCCCTTATTCATCCCTCCCAGGAGCCCTCTCACACAGCATACCAGAGAATCGGTGAAAACACATGCAGCAGCCCAACTAACTCCCTTTTGCACCTTTAGCCAAAACGAAGTATTGTCTCAAATCCAGGGACTGCAAAGCAATTCAGAGATGGCAAGCACTTCAGCTACTGCAGTAGCAAGCCTGAGAGGCAAAAGGAAGGGACAGAAGCCTGGAGAAGAGGAGGCTCCGGGGAGATCTTATAGCAGTCTTCCAGTACCTAAAGGGCGCTTATAGGAGAGATGCGGAGAAACTCTTCAGTAGGGCCTGTTGTGACAGAACAAGGGGTAATGGTTTTAAAATAGAGGGAGGTAGATTTAGATTAGATATTAGGAAAACATTTTTTACACTGAGGGTGGTGGAGCACTGGCACAGGTTGCCCAGGGAGGTGGTGGATGCCCCATCCCTGGAAATGTTCAAGGCCAGGCTGGACAGGGCTCTGAGCAACCTGATCTGGTTGGAGATGTCCCTGCTCCTTGCAGGGTGGTTGGACTGGATGGCCTTTGAAGGTCTCTTCCAACCCTAACAATTCTATGTTTCTAAGAATATTCAGACAGTGAGTGTATATATATATTTATACTACAGTCAAGTTGGAAGCCGGGTTTAAGCCTGACTGTGTTTGTGCTTGAACTGATTAAGGCTCAGCCCAGACCTCTTGATTCCTAAATTTTCAAAGGAGCAGCAGAGCTGCAAGATTGTACTTAGTTCTGCACATGATTGTGATGACCTGGGTAAAGTTATTCTGTCTCCACAATCCTAACCCATAAAGTCTTAACAATTAACACCTCACTGCTGTGTAAAGTGGATTAAACATTTGCCTAAAAAATGTGCTTTTCTTAAAGAAAGCATATGGCCCAAATTCGGTTTCAGGCACAGATTCAGTGAACTATTGGAGCAAGGTGACAGAGAAGATGATAATCTGTACCAGGCAGGGCAGCTGAGGATGGCAAACCAGCAGCCAAGAATATCTTTAGCCTTCAGCCTTCTCTGCCTAAGCAACAGCAATTACTTTGTGAGAGCAAAATATCAGAATTTATCATTTATTTGTAAATGATTAGCAATATCCTCATTGATTTTTCTATAGGCCTGCCATTAGTCTGCTTAGAGGTTGACAACGGGAGCTACAAATGCAAGTCATCCTGCTCACAAGGCAATTGAAAGAAGTCATTGTGCACTCCTCAGCTTGGAGATGACTCACTTCCAAGGCTGACATGCCATTAATTACGTGGTGGTTTCTCCAACCCCAAGAGCATTCATCCGCAATAATGTCACGGGGCGGGGCGGGGGGGGGCGGTGGGAGCCATGATAGCTGAGGGGACAAGCTGAAATTCATCGCTTTGCAGTCACTCTATTTGTTACCTGTCTGGTGGAACATCACCTTACTAAGTGTTGTTTCCTTTTTGAAGGGACATTGATGATCACTTTGCAAAAACAGCCCCTAACAGACTCTCCCTCCAGAGTCCTATGATCCTTCTTCCTCCCCCAAAAAATATCTGTGTGGCGAGAAGGCCACACAGCCCACACATGGCTGGAAGAGCGGGGCTGGCACCGGACGCTTTGGCAGTGGTGCGTGAGCGCTGCCAAATGAGCGCCTAGACGTGGGCAGAGTCAATGGGGGATTTGCCGCTCCACCCAAAATTAATCTCATCATAATCAAAAGTATTTGCGCATCAGCGCATGCTTGGCTGTAGCCAGCAGCCAGGGCTGCTGTGTTGCAGGAGGCTTGGCTAGCAGGCAGGGCACGTAGCATCTCCCATCGCTTTTGTGGGTTATCTAAAAACAATGCAAACTGGATATGTAGAAACCAGGGATATTTTTGTTTCTTCTACAAAGTCTTCAAACAAAACAAAATAAAACCTGTTGTAACTAAATTCAACGTGTTCTGAGCCAATCTCCATATTTCCTCCTGTGCCTGCCATATCAGATTTACTTCTCCATTGTGCAGCACAGGGCATAGCCCTTCCCTGCTGTAACAGCAAGATCAGCCCAGGCTTTTCACCGCACTTCACAAAGTTTAAGAACCGGCACATCATCAGGTGTGGCCACCGACAGGAATCTTTCATCATGAAAAACAACCAACCAACCACCAAAAAAACCCTCAACCATAGAAAATGTATCAGCCCCAGCATTTCCCTCACACCACTGATGTTAATTATGCAAGCGAGAACATTGCTGCTCAAACACCCCTACTACATGAGGCGCTTCCTCGCCGCCCTTCCCCTGCATGGATGTTTGCTTTGCAGGTGCTGCAGGGCAAAGATCTGTCTTCCAAGGCTTTGAAGTGCTCAGCATGCTACTGGCATCATATAAAAGTATCATAAAATATACACAAGCATATTTCTGCATGGATTATTATTATTATTATTAAGGGTGGTGTTGTATTTGCTGGTTATTTCACCACGCAGCAGCTATCTCACTCTGATTTATTATAAGCTCATTATAGGTTTATACAAGTGCAAAGGTAATCTAACAAGTGCAAGTGATTAATAATTTCCCCGACAAATTTAATCTGCGAGAAGTAAGTCGGCAAGCGCGTCACGTTGCAGGAGGGGCCTCGGAGCCGCTGGGAAAAGCTGGCCAGAAGCACAGCCTACGGGTGCGAGCCAACACTGCACCGCCGGCTGCGGGGCTCCGGCCAGTCGCGATGGAAAACCAGTTTATTCACCAAGGCAAAACCCTCCTCACAGGACACAAATGGGCGATGGATGCTAAGGGGATACAAGCTTCACTGTTCCTGGGATGCAGCGTCCAAACGCACCCTCGCAAGAGCAAAGGGGTGCCACTTACCCCGCCTGAGGAAGGGGCTGAAAGAGGAGGATTTCCAAACCAGCTGCCAGCACAGGCACAGGGGACTGGAAAAGGGTGGATGAAAGTTGAATCATCATATCGGCAATGATCTTTCCTTGAAGTTATTTTCCAGTGAGAGTGAGTTAGGCACCATAATTTGTAATATCACCTCCTTCATCAAGTCAGGAAGACTTCGAGTCCATGCAAGCATTACTTACACCAGATACAGAGAGGATAAATGGCAAAAGGAAACACGGCTTACCTCCAGGCAAGGCTCCTGGTCTTCAGGGAGCTTCTCCAGCAGCTCTGCACACAGCCTGTTTGCTACCCATTCCAGCTGCACCCCCTTTCCCACAGTGATCTCACAGGGAGAGGCCAAAACTCCATATTCCTGCACGTCTGGCACACCACTGTGATCACCAGGCAATATCAAGAACACCCTGACGAGTTCCTCCAGCCGTACCACTATACCCAGTGCCAGCAAGCTCAGGCACAACCCCAGCAAACTGCTACAGCCAGGGGATGGGGGGGCTGTAGGGCACCCACCTATCAGGGGCAGGGCTATGCTGGCACCAGCTTGCCATTGTTACCCAAACCACGGGTGGGGGAAGAAGAGGAGAGACCCTGGGGGGTGCTAATGCTCAGAGAGCTGTGCTCACTGCTGTGCTCCTCGGGGGTCATACACCAGAAATTCCTCTCAATTCCCCCCCCGCCCCCAGACAGCTATCTCTCCGTCAGTCTTATAACTCCCAAATATATGAAAATCGCAGTGCATCTCCTGAAAAATGCAGGCATCCAGCCACTCCAGAACCAATGAACAAGGAGGTCTCTGGTCTGACATCTCTAAAAAAGCCTGATTTTCAGCTGCATGGCAATTTTTAAAAATTAGCTCCACTTGAGAGGTTTCAAATGGGATGACCAACAGTCGCCTATGATTCTTCAAAATATCAGCCTTAATATTTGCCCTGTGAAGGCCAGTACAATTTGAAGACACTTACTGCTCCCGGGTAATTCAGGCATGCTGTTAACAGCAGCAGGTCTGCGTGAGGAAATCAACTGGAATAACTATGTCCAAATCACTGCAGGCGTTTTGTTTGAGGATAAAGGGAGCTTTATTTCCTTGATTCTTTTTCTTTTCCTTATTCTTTTTTTGGGGGGTGGAAAGTCATATGGAGGCAATCATCACACGGGCATCAGGGAGAGATTCCAGAGCAGAATCAAAGAAAAGTTATTTTTTTCTGTTGCTATTCCAGTAATTTTCTTCATGTGGAAAAATCCTGACAATGATTGAGCTCACAGTGTTGCTTACCCCTCTTAGGGCATAGAGAGGTGTCACAGACAACCTACTTTGGATCTTAGCTGTTTCAGCTACACACATGATAAAGTCATTTTGGCAGGCGTACAGATCTGGTAGAGAAATTTGCAAAAGACTTGGCATCTGCTGCAGGAGTCATAGAATCACAGAACAGTTCAGGTTGGAAGGGACCTTTAAAAGTCATCTAGTCCAACCCCCCTGCAAGGAGCAGGGGCATCTCCAACCAGATCAGGTTGCTCAGAGCCCCGTCCAACCTGGCCTTGAACGTTTCCAGGGATGGGACATCCACTACCTCTCTGGGCAACATGTTCCAGTGTTCTACCACCTTCAGGGTAAAAAATTTCTTCCTTATGTCTAATCTGAACCTACCTCCTCCTATTTTAAAACCATTACCCCTCATCCTATCACAACAGGCCCTACTGAAGAGTTTCTCCCCATCTTTCCTATAAGCGCCCTTTAGGTACTGGAAGGCCGCTGTAAGATCTCCCCGGAGCCTCCTCTTCTCCAGGCTGAACAGCCCCAACTCTCTCAGCCTGTCCTCATAGGAGAGGTGCTCCAGCCCTCTGATCATCTTCATGGTCCCCTCTGGACCCACTCCAACAGGTTCACGTCCTTCTTATGTTGGGGGCTCCACAGTACTCCCGGTCAGGCAACCTCCTGCAGATCCTTCCTTAGCAGCTCGTGCATCAATGCTCCTGTGTTCAGAAATTAAAACCAAGAGAGAGATATCATGGAAAAAAAGTTAATGTAGATTATAAAAAACCAGGAAAGCTGTCTTTTTATAAAGTGTGTGTATATACGTATGTCTTTCCTTTGCACTCTCCCTGCATACCAGCAGGGTGTGCCTGTGGACCAGCTTTCTTACACATCCACAACTCATGTTTTGCCTTAAATGATGCAAACTCTCCTCTTTATGCGTCATAGCTTACTTCAGTCCAAAAAAGAGGCTATGCACCAAATTAAACTAACAGAACAGGATCATCCTTGCTGACACCACACCTCCTTTCTGTAGTTTCTCACTAAGAGTGCATGTGAACTTCATCAATATGTAAAATGAGCAGCAAGCCAAGAAATGGAAATCACGTCTGGTTTTCTAATAAATGCCAAATACTCTCAAACTCCTCTTTACGCTGCCTGCTCTTAGGCGGATCAGCTTGGCAGCCTTCCCGCCAGGACCTCTAAAATGAGATTTCCTGGGAAGGCAAACAAGGGCACGGGAGCTCCTTCTTCCGCCGTGGTCCCTCCAGACCCTGCTTAGCACCACTAAATTTAGTGAGTTCTCCGTCTCACCGGTTTGAGGAAGGACCATGCCTCTGTGAGGTGTCCCATCAGCAGCATGGCCAAAGCTGCCTCCAGAAACGCGATGGATTGTACCACACCGAAAGCTAAACCTACGCGGAATAATACTTGGATAGTATCAGGCAATTTAATTCACTCCTGAGTGAGACGCACAATTGAGCTGTGCAAAAAGACATGAGAAACAGCATTTTAAGCCATTTAAAAGCACTCTGTGCCGCTAAAAGGAACGCCTGTTTTTCCCCCGCTGCTGCACGTTGCAATACCGCGCGCATCACTCTGCGAATTCACCTCCACTGACCCAAAAGAGCTACAGCTGGCATTTGGTCTATTTTTGACACTAATGCAAAAAAGCTGTCCTGGATCATGAGCGAGTGCCATCTGCTCTTTGCAACTGAAATGCCATCGATTCACACACGAGGGCCAGGAGTTTCAGAAGTAGCTGAAGTGAGATGCCTCGATCCGTATTTAGGCCCCGTGCCTGACTTTGAAGGAGGGCTGAGCATGCTGCAGTTCCCTTTACCTTGGACCTGAATTCAGTGCCCCCTGCCCTTGTAGCCTTGGCCATATTCTGTGAGTTTCTCCAACCTGGGACTAGCAAAAAAGGACTGGTTTGTACTAACCGCTGATTTAACAGTCTCCCAAATGAGTGAAATTCTCCAAAGCATCCAGACAAGCAAAGTTTGAAGTGCCCAGATTGCTACTGACTTCCCATTTCTTAAGGCACAGCTACATTTTATCTCAGTTACTTTAAAAAAAAAATGGAGATAGAATGGTAATTTTCCCCTTATGGAGGCAATAAACTCTGGTTTTAGAGTTTTCAAGGTGGAAAACAGTTTGCAGAAGCGATGGGAATGCTGCACTAGATGTGCAGCTACAGCCCATTGCGCCCTGTTTGCATGAAGGACTTTCAGGAGTGTCCTGATACACCATCTTCATTATCTTCTGAAGGGACCAGAGAAATGCAGTCTCCTATCTACTGTGTAGGTCCAGGAAGACATTTCTGTACCAGTGGAGATCGGGCATTTCTACAACGCAATGTAAAAATCCTGAAAGCTGTAACAGATGTTTTCACAGTGTTAGTGACTATCATTTTGATGGGAAACCTGCTTTAATGAATACCTGACAACTGAACCTCTTAAAGGAGTGATTTTGCTTGACATGAACACATTCAACTGCTGTTTGTTGAATGATATTCTTCTTAAACAGCCAGCCAAAGAATGTAAATCAAGGGTTTGCAGCCTTTGCAGCACTCAGGACCACGTTTGAAACCTGTCAGCGCTCTCAGGGTGATACGGGGTTTAAGCAGCAGCTTAGGGGGATTTGCATAAGCAGAGAGAGACCTTCAGCAGGTTGGTGTTTGCTATGTAGCCAGCGAGCAGTCCTCACCACAAACATTATCAAATATTGTACATGGAATATCTTTTTCCAGCCAGCATATTTTTTTTTTTCCCATCGAACGCAGACCAGCACGAAGCCAGCCTCCCTGGGCCAGGTGCTCACCAGCAGCCTGTAATTCCTGCTCAGCTCCAGCCTCGCCTGTCCCACTGGAGCAGAAAACCAGCGCATAAATACGCCTTGCATCTCCACCGCCCTTCCAGGCTCTGCAAAGTGCCGTTTGAGCACTTTGCCTGAACAGGTCCCTCCCGCAGCAGAGCAGTCCACCAGATTTTTGCCAGGACCCACGGAGATTAGGAAGCTTGCAGTCACGGGGGTCTCCATGCTCCTGCTCTCCATCACTACTGCCTTCCTCCCGCAAATGCAGCAGGCAGTTAAGGCAACGTAGAGGGCAGAGGTTGCACAAAGCTGATAACATCTTTACAGCGAAATGAGAAAGTATAAAATAAAATGTGGTGATGTTCAAGAGCTCTGTTTCGATGTGGAAGTACGGTCAGCTTTCTCTATCGTAATGGCATCAGTTCACATTCAGAGCAATTTCTGTTGGCACTGAAATAATTTGAAGTTTAATTGGTTTAGAGGTGGGTTTTTTTTGAAAGCTCATCTTTCTGCAGAATCAGAGAAATCTAACATCTAGAGAGAGACATCCTGTACACAGAAGTGCCTTGGACAAGTACTTTCCAACCGGCCAAAATGAGTCAGAGTACCGAGAATATAAACTCGGAGCACTGAGAAACCCCGTAAGGGCAAGCGGTAAGAAGTGCCTGCTTTTTGCAAAAATAAAAAGCCGCAAAGCCAATCTTGTTTCTAAAGGGCAGCCATGCCTTCTTTTTACCAGCAGGTGTCATATGGAAATAAGATGTGGTCTCAGCTGATGCTGCATCCCCTGCCTGGGAGCAAGAAGCCTGTCCACAGCTCAAGGTGTCCAGGGTGATTGTTCCTGACCAGGAGATCAATGGAATTATCTTCCAGCTGGACAAGGACCACGATCACTCAAAGATGCGTTACAGCCCACGTAGGGGATCTGGGTAGCATTTCAGGAGCTGCCTCTCACTAAGCAGTTCTTTCATGGGGCGCACCGCCTTTCTTTCTCGTATGGAGAATTACTGATACTGGGCAAAGATGCCTGACAACTGACATTCAACAGATGCCATGTACAGTTTTTTCCAGGAAATATTACTATTTTGTGCCACTTCAGCCTGCATTGCTGTGCGCACAGGGTCACAGCTGGGTCCTACGGGTTGCCTGGTGCCAGCCTGCCCAGCGCAAATGCACAGATGGGGAATTTTAGCAGGACATATGACAGCAAGCACTTGAGTGGTGTTTCTTTTTGGAAGGGCTGAGATTCCTGAAGCATCCCTTCCCAAGATGTGAGTTGTGAATGGTGAGCAAAAAAACACAGGCAAACAATGATTTCTCATCTCACAGCAATTTCTAAGCTTCAAGCAAACACCACCTAGCTCATTTTTTAAACCACTTCAACAGCTGCTCTCACTCAATGGGATCCTATGGAGCCCAAATCTCTCCTGAGTCACCCGCCCCAGAAGCACTGTGGGCCTCAGCATGGTTGCACAGCAGCTGCACTAGTCCCCACCGCTTTCACAGCATCACCTCCTGGATGGGAACCTTCATGGGTGTGTGCTGGGAACCCACCCAAACCTCTACCACCATTTGCACTGCAGACTCCCCTGCTCCCCAGGACTTTGCGCAGGGGGCCTGCAAAAGGCATCCCTGGGTGCACCATGGGCTGGGGCACCTCGGTGACAGCCACGCCATGGGACCTCTGCTCTGCAGGGGAAACCTTCTGTTGGCCAGCAGCACCTGGGCAAAGGGAATTTGGCCCCAAGTAAGTGCCTTCAGCTCTGCCGGTTTTGCTTCTAACTTTGCTGCCAGAAAAGCAGACGTCCTTTCCAGAATCCATATAGCCTTGTATTTTGTTCCCCTCCTGGCACAAATACAAAGGGGAGGATGGATGCTTCATAGAAATCAGTTTGCAACAGCCCTGTGGAAGCGTGGAAGTACGAAGGTCTGACAGTCCCCTGCACAGCTTCAAGCATCCTCAGGCCCATCTACTGCTTACAGGCTCCGCCAGCCTATGCTAACCTGAAATACCTTGAAATAGAAATGATTCACTTGTAAGAACTGGTGGCTGACGTTTCTTCCCTCAACCTGCTTTGAGCAAGAGAAGAGACTTTCAATAAAGTAAAAAAAGACCAAGAAAAGCATGAGTTTCACCAAAATGAAATGTACTGGCAAAGCTTTAAAACTTAAGAAGATAAAAGGGTAACCAACACACTTGCTATGGCTGGGGAGAAGTAAGATGTGATAAAAAGGAGATTTAAATTTCTGGCCAGTGCTGTACTTATTGGTCACAGGATTTGTTTTCCTTTCCCTGTCTGGACTTGGCAAACACTTCACCTGGACTTTCCATGCGTCTTCGTTGCTGGTTTGTAGCACCTCTTCCTCGCAGCTGAACTGTTCTACAGGAGTAGGGGTGCCGGGCTGGGCATGCCCCACCACTGGGTCCGTCTGAGGTTTGGGTTGCCAGCCGTCCCATGGCCAGCACCTCCTCTGCTCTGCGTGGGGCCAGCCTGGGAGAAGCCCATCCCTCGCTCTGCGCTTCCATTGCCGGAGGGCTTTTACTCCTGGGACCCGGACTGAAATGACCCAGATTCATTTTTGCTGGAAAAGAAGCAACTTCACAACTGAAGTCATCACCTTGGGACGGAGATGCTGTCAGCGGTGGGTCCTCACTCCAGGCACTGTGGGAATTTTCCATGCAGGCAGGCACAGGGGAGAGGAGCAGACAGAAAACACACATGCAGAAGCGTGGCCGCATCATTCACGTCATCTCACCATCCATCTACTTCCCCACCAACTTTTTCAACCACGTGTTAATGGGCATTGAACGCAGGCTAATGTTACACTGAAAGCAAACCAGGTTTGGCCTTGAAGCCGTCACTTACGCTCAGACATATTTTTTGCAGTGACTGTGTATTTCCCTGCACTTTTTCCATCAAGTGAAGCACCACCAGTGTAGGGACTGGTGTTTACCCCTTCACAGGGCTGGAGGACCCCTCTCCGCTTGCTCGGAGGGCGAGGGGGCAGGACGGCAGGTGGAGAAGGGGCCTGTGGAGCTGGAGTGACCTGAGTGTCCGAAACCAGAGTGAGCAGAGAGGGGCTGGCGGACCCTGGGTAAGGTGCTGCACCAGGTGAGCTCTGGTCCGCAGGGAGTGAGGGGCGAGCAGCATTTCTCTGCTGCCAGGTCCTTCTGTGGCAGCTTGGCAGGGTGGCACCAGGGAAGCCCCACCAGGAGATCTTGGATCTAGGGAAATAGATGAGAGGGCTGGTTTGGTATCAGGGATTTCCAGAATGTTAAAAGCCAAATGCTTCAACAATTATGCAATTATGACATTCAGCAGAAGCAGCATAAAAATAATACTTGTTTACATTTTTCTGGAACAGAATAAAAGCATAAATAAGTGTATTTTTAAAATGGAAAATCATTTTTGTGAGTTCACAGAGGAAAAGTGCTCTCTTCTTGTCCCTTGCCAGTTGCTGACTGCTGCTGATCCGCAACAGGAACAGACCCGTCCCTGGCTCCCGAAGGAGACGACCCCCTGCCCATGTCTGCAGTGGGGGTCTGTACCCCTAAGGTTTTATAATAATATAACCTGATTTTACACAAAAGTAGACAGCAGAAAACTCTGCTAGTTAATGGCTCCAGGCCCTGTCCTGTGTCCTAGACCTGGGGCAGCTTTGCCATCATGTCAACCTGGTTTTAAACCCGCACCGCTTACTCCCACAACATGTGAAACCCTCCCGCCTGGGTGCACAGCCACCACAGCCTGGCTCAGGGGCAAAAATTGGGGGGGGGGGGGGGGGGGGG
>JAAGAY010005931.1:28488-74359 GCA_011801015.1 Ardeotis arabs
GGGGTGTAGGAGGGCTGGGGAGGCAGCCCTGGCTCTGGGGAGAGGGCTCCAAACGCCCCCATGACATAGCTTTCCAGATTGAGGGATCATTGTAATTAAAACGGAGCAGCAGCTAAATTACAGGTCTGAGAGGTGGGGAAAGGCACGCATCTGACTGCCTGGCAGGCAGTGATGGTAATGAAACTCTGAGCTCCTGTACGCTGTAATTGCACCCCAATCCAAGAGCAGACAGGAATAAAAATTTGCCTCCAAATAAATTGTGCTGCAATTTAATTTCTCTCCCTTTTTAACCCATAGTTTGAAATATAAGTATTTTAAATTATGACGGGCGATACCTCTGTAGACCAGAAATTGTTGAAAATTAAAAGGGTAAATAAAAAGCTGTGTAATAAGTAAACCTAGGCCATCTCCAGTAACTTATTTTCCATTAAATTGCTTGCAGGCAATGTCCCAGGAATTGCAGCAAGTAAGGTAAGCCCCAGCATAGCTGGAATTGCTGGAGTTTCAGCTCACCTCCGTACAGTACATCATGTCAACCTGGTTTTAAACCCGCACCGCCCATCACCCGGCCCAAGAGCCTCCCGCCTCCTCGCCAGGTGTCTGTCCTTCCTGCTGGCGCGGATAACTGGTTGCAAAGGGCAGTGGTTTCAGCGCAACTGTGCTTAGTTACGAAAAGCAAATAATTGCACCCAGGATGTCTCCAGAAACCGGAGCTGGTGGTGGTCTGGTGGTGGCTGCGCGCGGCTCTGAGGGCATTCGGCAGAGGACAGCATTGCTCACAGGCGCTGGGAAATGCTGCAACTGCGTGGGCAGCGCGTGCGACAGGGGACACATTTAGAAGCACTTACGCTGACACTTTTAAAAATACATTAATTTTACAGATCTACTACTTCAAGAGGGTTGGGTTTGGTTTTTTTGGTGGGGTTTTTTTTTTTTTAATTATTCAAAATAACACGATTTCTCCCTGCTAAAGTGTGCTCTGTGTAGCAATCAGAGTGACGAGCAATCCTTTGGTCCCTTGTCTGTGCAGAACATCTTAAAAAAAAGCCAATAAATTATAAAGCCTTCCATCCACAGCCATCTGCTTGGGGAAGGAAATCCCCACTATACACGTCTCCTTGCAGGGCAATAATAGGTATTTACCAAGCAATGTCTTAAAAAGGATCCATGGAAGCTCTTTATTAAAATACCTCTAAGAAACATGTGCAGTTTCCACCAGAAGTTAAGAGGTTTTCTGGAGCACGCAGGTAATCCTGAACTGGCAGATCTGTGCAGTTTGGACACAAGCAGGAACCCACTTGTAGGACCTGGGAGGAGATCTCTTCTGGGAGTCGTGACTGGGCACAAGAGATCCTCATCTTTCACAAAGAGGGTGGTAGAACACTGGCATAGGTTGCCCAGAGAGGTGGTGGATGCCCCATCCCTGGAAACGTTCAAGGCCAGGCTGGACGGGGCTCTGAGCAACCTGATCTGGTTGGAGAGGTCCCTGCTCCTTGCAGGGGGGTTGGACTGGATGGGCTTTAATGGCCCCTTCCAACCCAAACCATTCTGTGATTCTATGGCTCATGAAATATCAGAGCCATTTGCCCTTCTTGGCAGCAAATCTAGTTATAATTCATCATTAAATGCGGCAGGAAAATACACATGGAAATATTTCCCTTCCATCTCTTTTTTACAGAATGGCAAACCTGGGCTTGAAGGATGACTAAAAAAAAATTTTTCACCCTCAAAGCACTTAAAAATTTCAAAACAGACTCAGGTGAGTTGATACTATCAATTAAGTCTGCAGCACCGTTAAGTGGAAGCGAAGCTTAAATATCAAAAGCAGAGATGTCAGTCCAAAGCGGGTATCCGGTGCTGCCCGTCTCTCACCCCAGTTACATGCAGAGATTTCGCTGGGCAGGCAGGCTTGCAGCCACAAGCTTTGTGTTTCCTTCACCACTTATTGAATGAGGGCTTTATCAATTGATTTATTTTAATCATGTTTCTCTCATGCCACGCCAGCTTATCAAATCTAATTGGCAGGGCATGAAATAGCAATGCCTAAAAATAGCAGCAAGGAAGGGAGTCTGGCTCCCCTTCCTCCCCTCCCCGAAAGCTCCCACATGGGGCTGCTGAGAGGTGGGATACCGCAGGGATGGGGGCAGCAAGCGGGCACAACACGGGTGCTGTTGCCATCACAGGGGCACCCAGCCCAATAGCAAAGGGGCTGAATCTGGGTCCCTTGGAGGCAGTTAACTGCAAGCAGGTTGCGTTCGCTGCAAGGGCAGAAGAGCGGCCCAAGAGCAGGCTTTCTGGATGGGAGTACTGGGATCACATCACGAGAGGGATCCAGTGCTGGTCTTCAGAAGAGATAGAGGCGGGCACCATAAAAAAATCCCCACCAACTTTAGCTTTTCTGTGAGCTCTGGGCACAATCCTAGTCCCACAGAAGTGCGTGGGCGTTTTGCAACTCTTCCCAGTAAATGTAGATCTGTTCTCCTCTCCTTGTTCCCTCACCCGCTCTGCTTGGCATCCCTTCCTCCTCCCGCCTTTTCTCCCCTGGCTGGAGTTTGCCAGGGTCAGTGCCTGCAGCCAAGGAGCACAGGTTCCACCACCCATCCCGTGCCCTCCTTGGGGCACGCACGGCAGCTGGAAACCACCCAGTTTCCAGCAAGCAGCTGCCCCAGTTACCTCCCACGTCAGCAGGGATAACTGGCTCCTGGAGCAGAGCATCCAACAGGAAACGCCCGCCGGCCCCCGAGCTGCCAGGAAGGAGCTGTTTGGGAATGCCACATTTGCAACCTGTGCCTTTAAATTAATTTTACTATTGCAGTCATTTCACTAACTACTTAATTGCAGCCATCTATCTGCGTCTGTCTCGGTCCGACACCCACAGATGCAGCCACCCACGCAGCCGCCCACGCTGGCCCACGCTCTGACTCACGCTCCCAGCCGTTGTCGAAACAACCCCGCTCCCCGCCGAACGCAAACGCTCTCTTCAAACGTGTGCTGCTACTTTGATCTATTTCCATAGATTCCTGTGAGTCATCTGATCCGTCTCTGATCTAAACCCAGTAGGCTAGAGCCTACATGTATGTTGTTTTGCATGAATTTGGCTCGCACAGAGAGCTGACCTGGCTGTAACACACAGGCGTGCAAGAGCACAAAATTCCTGGGAACTCCTTCCAGGAGCAAATTGCTTACTTATCCAAAAAGAAGAGCAATTATTTTGTTTTTTTTTTTTAAAAAAAATTATATATATATATAGCTGGGATAGGATTATTCTCAGACACAAGGTCACAGCGATGCTCCGAAACCCTCTCCATCAAATTCCCTCGCAGTCCTTTCCCACCCCTCCCAGCTCCATACCCTCTCCCTTGCCTTGCAGATGGTGACAGGGCCATGCCAAACCTTAGTGCACCCATTTCAGCAGGAGGAGGACCCAGCCTGCCGCTAGCAGCACGGTGTAAGGAAGGCGGCGGGGACACTCGGTCCCGGGCACCTCGGGGGCTGTGCGACTTGGCTGCCATCACAGAGGAAGGCAGTAATGACACCTGGGCTGCCACCAAGATGCTGCACTCGTCAAAGATTTCACACCGAGTATCTGGCAGATGTGTGGTCCCTCCTTGTCCCAGATCCTGAGAGCTGTGCCCCAGGGGGACCCAAATTCCTCCTGAGGGGTTTTTTTTTTTTTGCCCAGTGATCTATCCACACATAGCGCTTGTGGGTGAATCCACCAAAGCCATCTGCAAACATCTCTAAGTCTGAGATCTGTTCAACCCACAAGGTGGTTTGGGGGGATGCTGACATGGGTTGGCGTGGGTACCCAGGGGATGCTCGTTCCCACGTGGATGCTGTTTGCCAGGTTATGCCAGCCTGCACCCGGCGAGCCCCTCTGCCCCTCCGCTCCCAGCAGGCAGGGCCGCTGGCCGTGGCTGTGCTTGACCCCACAGACGTACCTCTGCCCCCATCTGCCTGCAAATATTGCTGCTAAATCCGCTGTTATTCCCCTTGCCGCAGACTCTCTGCGCGCAGCAGACAGGCAGGATCCCTTCCCGAAGGCTTCGCAGGCATGTAGCAGATGGTGCTTGTCACTAAAAGCAAATAAACGCTTTCGTGCCCTGATTTATCTGCACAAATACCACCTGAGCTATCGAGGACAGGGGGCCCAGCTAGAAACGCCTTTCTTAGTGGGTTTGCATTCGGTGGCAACAAGCACCGAGCACACAGAGTTCATCCTTTTACAGTGTCTGTTACATCACTGCCAAGCGCTTATTTAGATTTGCACGGATGCATTTGAAAAATAATTAAAATAAATAAATAAAAGAAGCCAGATGGGTTTCATGAAGTTGTCACAAGGATCATTCTAAGACATGCCTAAAATGCTAAATATTAAGAAAAAAAAAATAAAGATGTGAAACTTGGAGCTTGCACCTGAGCTTCCTGGAGTCAGTGGCAAAGCCCCTGTCATCTCCCTGCGAGAAGAGGGCTCAGGCACACAATCAGAGATGGGAAACCCAGGGCCACACTGCTCCCTTTTCCTCCCCGGGTAGGAATCAGATTAACTCCCTGCCGCACAGCAGATCAGTAACTGAAAGCCGCATCTTGCTGCTAGATTCAAAGCTCCCCAGCGGCTGAGGCTTGGGCTCACCCTTTTATTTTCCCCATCCGTCCATCCTCATAACGGGTCTCAGCATTGCCATCACGCCTGGCACCAGTGGCGCTGGGGGTACCCATGCACATCCATCTCCCCCTGCAAAGCGCAGCCCAGTTGTGAAGGAGCTCCAGGAGCCAGAGGTTTGCTTAAACAAAGTCAGCAGGACCGGGCACTCACTGCAGCTGGCACAGTTGATCTCTGCTCTCCCCATCAGCTGGCGAGAGAGGCAGCACCGCATCTCCCAGCCGAGCATCATGGCGAGCACTGCATGGTGCACCCCAGGGAGCACTGCTGGGGAGGAGTGGGAGGATTATTATTGTTATTATTATTTTAAACATCTCAGGCCAGCAAAGCATGGATTTCAATCAGATAATTTGGTGCAGGAATAACATCCTCATCAGGGGGGCAACCAGCCCTTACTGCAAAATACAGCTGTGCCCCAACCCAGGACACACTAAAATGTGCCGTAAACAGGCTGGGCAGCCCAGGGAGTACAGCAGGGCTCAGCAGCTGGGGTAACACTGCGTTGCGTGTTTTTTCCAGGAAACCTAGAATTATGTAGCACTTCAGTACTGAACAACCCCTTCTTCCCTTTTTTCCCTTCTTGTTTTTGTTCATTTTCTTTCACTTTGTTTTTGTTTGTTTTCAGGAGAACCGGGGGAGGAGGAAGAGAAAGGGGTAGAAAAAACATCGTGTGATTTGATTTCAATTGCATTGCACTCACTCCATCCCTTTTTATGCTCGATGGGAGCGACACATACAAGTTGGAGAGAACAGCACATTTTGCCAGCCTGAAAAATATTGCCTTGGGCCCAACCCAAATTTTCACCAGCTTCACTGGAAGTTGAATCAAAAATTTGAATAGCCAGAGCTGCAATCCGTGATGCCAGGGGTTTTAAAAGAAAGATATTATATGGCAACTTAAATCTCTACAGTCTTGAATATTTTTAGGGCATTGATGGCCACCAGAACCCCTGAGCGTTGTGCTCAGAAAGCGGCCCGCAGCCCTTGCTGGCCCATTGCAGCACTTCTGAGCGGGAAGCAGTAAAGCAGTCACGACTCAAGAGGAACACTTTTTGTCAGTGACATGCCGTACATTAATAGAATCAAAAGGAATCGTAAAACTGCATGGAAACTGCCCGTTTTCCCCTCAAGCACATCAGCTCTAAACGAGATACCCCGGAGGAGCTGCTGTTAAAACACAGTTGTTTATTCAATTGTTACCATACGGGTCTTATTTATTTAAGATCGAGACAAATACTACTCGTGTGCCTGCTCTGCCGGCATTAATCATCTCCCGCATCGCATCCCGGGCTGCCAGGGATGCGGGAGGTGGAAGGAACGTGACAGCCTCGCATGTGGGCGCGGAGGTGGGTGTTTGCTTGTTGGAGCAGAGGTTTGCAGCAAGCCAGCACAAACGTTAACATCCAGAGCCTTCTCAGGGTCTTTTGCAACACTCCCTGTTTATTCATATATTAATTTTCTCTAATATTTTTCTTTGCAAATTTTATTTGCAATCAAGATGCATACTGTTGGGGTTTTGGGGGGGTTTTGGGCTAAACCTCTCTTGGGATAAGACCAGATATGTGGTTCTGTTTGCTGGAGGCTCACACATCTGTAGTCTTTGAACACCTGTTTTGAAGCTTGTGTCTGCGCCACGGCTGTAGCGTCTTGGCGCTTGACTGCTCTCACCACGAGCCCTCCCTCTCCATTCAGAGCCGCTGACAGTGCCTTGGCCACATCTGAACGGGGGAAAGTTTGTTCCCACTCACTACAGCACAAGGAGAAAGCTGTATGTCAAGAAACAACGTTGGTACACTGTGCAAAAATGCAATCCGTGTAGCCTTTAACAGCACGGGCATGGCTGGCATCACTCGCAGCAGGAATTAAATCAATTCAGAAGACAGAAAGTGCGCTTCTTGGGAAGCACCGTACCCTAAGAGTCACTTCACCACTCCGCAGAGTGGGGACAGCCCTGGACACCCGATGCAGGGATGGGGGTTACAGGTTTCCCTCCACTGCCAGCTCTCTGCGTTCCCCCAGCTGCTGACTCTTAAACCAGTCTAAACTCTTTCCTGAACATTTATTTAGCTTGAGAAGGGCTAATTTCACTTTAAAGGTGGTCCTAGTCTATTTAATTAACATTGATTAATCCCATTTCTAAACAAATGAAGGCAGCCAGGAAGGCTTTTGCACTGACACTGGTGAACTTAATGAACAGTAAGCCTGATCAAACACTCCTAAATTAAACACCTCAATTAATATGCCATAGCTACACCAAGGAGCCAATCCTTTAGATTAAGCCCTGGTGGCACCGTACACCTTACGGGGTATGAGCCCGCCTCTTCAATATCTGAATGCTACTTCTTATTTGTCTTCAAATTGTAGGATCATTTGGGTTGGAAAAGACCCTTATGGTCATTGAGTCCAACCGTAAACCTAATACTGCCAAGTCCACCACTAAACCACAAAAGAAAAGCCAAAGTCACCCACCTTTACCTCCTGCTCACCACTGCCCATAGCAGCAAGGAAGGCTCTGATCTTACCAGCACCCTAGGCAGTATGATGGCATCCATCCTTCCCAGGGAAAGCCCTCAACACAGCAAAGAAGGAAACAGGTTAAAAGGTAGCAACTGCTTAAATATGCTTTTCACCTTCTTTTCAGAAGAGAAATTTTGGCAAAGGTCCTGAGGTGGGAGCCCAGAGGAAGTGTAATCAGCAAAGCCCTGGGGAAATGGGGGCCAGCTGCTGCCCCTCTCCCAGCTGTGCCAGCACCACCACTTTGATTTCAGCTGGGGAGCTAAATGTAAATAAAAAAACCTTAAAAAAGAAGTGTATTTTTTTTCCATTCACCAAGCAACAAAAGGGTGGTGTGGGTATGGCAAATGGGAATCCAAGGTGACCTGTGGAGCAAAAAGGGCCTTGTGCCTTGTCTCTCTTCTTTGAAATACATACAAAGAATAGCTTTAAAGGATGGTTCTCCTCCTTTCTGTTTAACAATGGAAAGAAAAATATAAACGCGACGTCTTTGCCCTCAACCACAAAGACTGCAAATTTATTCTGGGAGAAAGCAAAATGGCATCTCGGAGCCTAACACATTCAAGACTCCAAGTGCTCCAAAAATAAACCCGAGCATCACAAGGCAGGCAGTGTTGCAGGCAGGCTCTGCACCGGGATCGCCTGCCCCTGTCAGAGCAGATTTGGTGAGGCTTCATAGCAAAGTCGTCTGGTGAGGACTCTGCTGTCTAATGTGTGAAGCACACCTGATGCTGTAGGAAGAAACCTCGGATGTACTCAGCATTCACAATGTCAGGTTGGGGCTCCATACAGCATCGGGAGCCCCTTTCTAAAGAGCTTAAGGAAAAGTGAGGAATTGGGGAAAGAAGAAAAAAAAGGGGGGAATGAAATACAGGATGACACTTGCATAGGTGTAAGGGCTAACAAATGTCTTACTTCCTACCTGTAGAATCGTGTCTTTTGAAAAATATGGGATCAGCTGTCTTCCCATATGGGAGGCTGTACTGGACGGCAGTGTTTACATGATGTGAGCAAAGGGGGAAAATTCTCTGAATACCACTGAGGAACCAGCCCTGTTTCACAAAGTTAATTTGTTGTTATCAAGTTAGTCTTGATAGAAGCTCCTTGATGTGTCTCCTGCGCTCCTGGAAGTGACCATCATTTCACAGGGACCGGGTGTCTGCTAGACCCAGCAAAGAGCTGTCGCTCCTGCAGGGAAGAGCCAGAGCATCCCGCTCCCTCCTCCTCCTCACAGCCCCAGTCATTGGCATGAGACCCTTACCCCTGCCAAAAATACAGAGGTGAGGATCCCCACTGCGACCGAACCGCAGAGCCCCCTGACCCTCACAATTCACTCCCTTCGCACTGCTGAAGGAAAGGAGGGCGTTCTGGGGTGCAGGCTTTGGAGGGGGAGCCACAGCAGTTCGGTGCGATCCAGCTTTCATGACGTTTGCCTCTCTTCCCCCTCACCCGGGCGGAAAACAACAGCAGGGACAAGCGTGGGAGCGTCGTCGCCCGCTGCCTGCTCCCACTCACTTCGGGAAGAAAACAGCCTGCTCGCCATTCCTCCTCGCTTCTGTCAGCTCCCAGCAGCGTGCCAGGCTTCCAGTGAGGCGGGGAAGTCATCGGGTGCCCCTCTATACGCCGGAGGAGCTCACAGATTTACACACCTTACTGATTAATTTCCAAGGACGGGTGTCACAGGAGTGCCTGTAGCTGCAGGGTGAAGTTCCCCTGTGAGGAGTAACTAGCCGTGAGCAGAGACAGCAAGTCAGAGTCACTTATTTGCTATTTATTTCCCTGGATTTCCACAATACCAAGGCGGCGCCCATCCAAAAAGCTCTGGGCTTGGCGCCATTATTTAAAACACGTACAACCAAAGTCATCCGCTCCCCAGCAGCCTCGCCCCCAGCAATGCCCAGCTGTGAGCTTCCAGGGGGAAAAACAAAAAAAAAGAAAAGAAAATTTTAAAAAGGAGAAAAGCAAGAAGTAATCCCAGTGCCTGAGGTCCACCTCCACCGTCACACCCTTCCTTGGGAGGAGCAGGGCCTCCCTATCGTTCCCAGCCCCTTGTATTCCCTCTGTCCGCAACCGGCCACCGAGTCGGGACACGAGACAGATCCCAAACCCTGGCCTCAGCTACCGGCACTGCCCCGGCCCTGCCCCGCAGCCAGCGTTAGCCGAGACCTGTCCCTGCAGGTCACAGGGACGCGGGCAGCGATGCCAAGGGTGAGGATTTCTAAATCCCAGTTTCTGAGCAGCTAAACCAGGACGAGACACTGTCTGCACAGCGAGGGAGAGCTTTTTCTCAAGCCAGGAAAGGGAACGGTGCCTCTTAATATAGTAAGGGGAGTAATATAAAAAGAGTTTTCCCGCTCTCCCACCTCCCATCCCTCCTACAGACTGACTTATTTTAGTGCCTGGCTACACCCCGGCACGCAGGAAACCGTTCGGGTTGCCAAACGCCTGTTTCAGGAGACAATTTACATGCACAAAACAATTAAGGTTTTATTTGCTGCTCCTCACGGGTGCACCCGAGGTGAAGGCTGGCCAGAACCCTGCCAACAGCTCCTGGAGTTTCAGCTGACCTCCTCGGCTGGTTGGGAGTGGACTATGGCTTTTGGCTCCTTCCCCCAAATCCCAGGAAGCTTCCCTGGTGCTGGTGGTGCCTCCGGGCGTGCCAGTGGCCAGGCGGCGGCAGCAGGACGCCGCGGGGCGCGGGGCAGGGCCACCTCGGGTCCTTGCCGGCCCCACGGCCTGCACAGGGGCAAGGGGGAGATGTCCAATGGGTGGTGGCTACACGATGCTGTGGCTGTCGGAGACATGGAGCCGTTGAGTTCGGAGTGAGGAAAGCAAGACCCCAGCTTCAACGAGCTATGGAAACTTCCCCTCCTCTACCAGCTTTCTTCAGCACAGAGAGACATTAGTCAAACCCATAAATTAAAGCCACAAAGTCGTAAATAAGACCACAGAGGAGGTTTGCACGCAGTTTCAGAAGATGCCTGAATAAGTCAGTCTCTCTTGGGAAGAAATCTTGCAGCTTCCCCACTTTTTAAGGGACATCAGCATCCCCCTCCCTGTTGCAGCAGAGCCAAGCCCTTATTTTTTGTCCCCTGCCACAGGGCATGTCTGCAAGAGCATCTCTGCATCCCAAGGACTCCAAGATAACAAGAGCTGGTTCTTAATTTCTGGCCGCACTAAGTGTTTGCCATCACAAAGGCACTTGCAACGGAATTCAGCTGTTGATGAAACATGCATATTGATTAAAATTGCCACTTTATAAATGAAGGATTCTCCATTAAAAAAAAAAAACATTCTTGTTTTATGGAGTTTCCTTCTAATAATATTACTTTTACCTATTAAATTACATGTCAGAAGCAGTTATTGTATCATGTCATATTATGACAAGAATAATAGTTGAAATATTCTCGTTTTATTTTCCATTACAATCACAAAGAGCAGCTGTTATCTGGTACTATTTGAGACATCTTCCCTTTGTTCTAGATCAAAGCGGCTCCTGTTTGTGACCCAGCAAAGCTGTCAAACCGTTTTGTCACAACACAAACAGCAGCCGCTTTGATCTAGAAACACAGGGAAGGTAGTGTAATCAGTATCAAGCCCAAACTACTCTTAATTAAAAAATAAAAAATAAAAGTAGTTGAAGTTCTTATGTCATATTTCAGTGTGTCAGTAATTGTAAGGCACATCATGCGCTGCCTTCACGGATACGACATGAAAAGTTGGAGTGGCAAAACATCCCTAGGGACTAACCAAATTTTGAGGTATCCAAACAATTTTTCCTTGAATTTCTAAAAAAATAGATTTTACCAAAATTCCAACTTATGGAAAACTGAAAATATTTGAGTTTGTTCTAATTCAGCAGCTCTAGATTGTTTTCCTTTGTGACGTTTCGAAGAATCTTGCTATCTGATGGGCTTTATACCCCTGTCACTTACTGGTTTTCCAACACGTTATCTTCAAATTACTTCTGCTAAGGCCTAATTTGTTGAGCAATGTGTTATCACACAAATTTGCTGAATTCTTTCTGAACTAGCAGATCTCCGTTGAAGAAAACGCAGACTTAGTGGTTTCAGAACATTCTGAAGGCACGTTATGGTTTCATCAAGAAGGTCCAAAGAAAAATAACCTAAGACTTTCCCTTACATTTATGATACATTTATAGATTAAAATATCAAAATAAAATAAAAATTATCATGATTAAAATATCAAACTAAAGTCTTTTGATGTGAATTGCATAATATAAAGTTTCAAGAAGGTCAAAAGACACTTCAGAATCTTTAATTTCACAAAAGATCGTAAGTTTAGGGATGAAGCAATATTTTTCTCCTCAGCTCTCATGGCCATCTCTTTTGCTGAGCAGGGAGAGGAGAAGCCCCATCATCTGCCCCATGCAGAAACGTTTCCTCGCTGGAGGCTGCAGCAGCAGCAGGAGAGGTAGGAAGGACCACGGGTTTGTGTTTTCCTCTGGAGAGCAAAGCTCCTTGAGAAGCCCGGTCTCCTGCCCCTGTAGCGCAGAGGATCTCTGCTTTCCCTTTTGTCTGCCGTCTCTCTGCCTTGAGCGTTGCTTTTATTTACGCAAACTGAAAGCCGTGTATTTTAAAGGACTGTCTCAGCAGATGCAAAGCACAACAGCTGGATATTAATGTAACTTGGCATCACAACCACTTTGGGGCTCTTTTTTTTTTTTAATTAACCCTCTACCATATTACAACAAGGAAGCAGTTTCTCTTCTTTTATTACCACCCTAACCTTGAGCCAAGTATTAAATAAGATTTAATTTAATTAGTTCTTATATTCTCCTCTCTTGCAGGATTATTCAGTAACACAAGGCTCTTACCCAGCTCCCTTTCTCGCAGGCAGATAAAAATCCTGCTGATGGTGGTGGGAACACATCAGACACCTAATTTACATGCAAGACGTGCTGCTGGGTTATGAAAAGTAGAGATATTTTCAACCAGTCCTGCGGTTCACCTTTTGCTCTGCCGCACGTTCACAAGCTGCTCTGCTCTGCGTGCTCTTCCACAGTACGTGGGGATGTCGCCGGCTGCAGCACCGTGGGGCTCGTCCCACCTTTGGGTCACTCCCAAAAAACTAAAGCATCGAGCTGTAGGTTCAGGGTTTATATCATGGCATCCCCTTATCCTGCTGGTATCACCCCTCTCCCTCATCCCTAGCTTTTCTCCACAGTCCAGATGAGCCAGTTTTCCTTACCCTTGTGTTTTGGGGGAAGGATCTGTG
The DNA here is from genome assembly GCA_011801015.1 of Ardeotis arabs. Classification (NCBI taxonomy): domain Eukaryota; kingdom Metazoa; phylum Chordata; class Aves; order Otidiformes; family Otididae; genus Ardeotis; species Ardeotis arabs. Next base: position 40,904 of record JAAGAY010005931.1, read on the forward strand.
GCCCAAGGAAATGCCTCTGGTCTCCTGCTTAAGCACGCTCCTACCTGGATGTGGACTTCTGGCATTTTCAGCCCCGCTGGGCATTTGCATCCAGAAGACATCCTCCCAGTAACAGCAGCTGCGAAGGATGCTGCTGGAGGGTTTGACACCACCGACGTTTTGGCGTTGCTAACCGTGGTTTGTCACCTTGATCTGTCCTTCAGGTGACCGGGAGCAGCCACACGCGCTGGGCAGCCCGGCCTGGACCCAGCTTTAGAAATCTTGTAGGTGTTTTTGCTTTGGAGTGGGCGTCTCATCTTTCTGAGGCAGCAATAAATAACCCAAATGTTGCGATTAGTCACTTAAAATCAATGGACATTGACAGTGGCAGCCTGGATGGAGCTCGGAAAGCCAAGCCTTTGCAAGGAGCCCTTGTGAAGGGGGGGCACAGTGCCATGTCACACAGATAATCTTTGGGGGGTAAAAACTGTGCCCCAAGCATCTTAGCTAGGCAGTGCCTGCTCGATATCGCCCACACTTCTGGCCAAAAATGGAGAGCATCACCCTGAAGCAGCAAATTACAGCAAAACCCAGAGCCTCGGGACAAATGCACCCGAGAGGACGAGCAGTACCCGGCTCCCAAGGCTTTGTTCAGTCCAGAGCAGAAAACCCGTACGCTGAGTCAGGCTGTGACTCACATCCACCCGTATCACGACGCCTCTGCCAGCAGGCTTGCCTGAGCGGGGGCTAAACCCTGCCCGCCGCCCTCCGCACTGGCTCTGCTCTCACCATCCAAACGGCCTGTGCCCCCAAGCACGCTGCCTGCGGCAAAACCCATAGCGACACCGCCAAAAGTAGAGTGAGGAGAAGTTTTGGCCATGAGCGGTATCTGGAGGAGATGTCGAGCGGCAGCAGCTCTGCGAAGGGAAGGGAGAGATTGACAGGGAAGAGCGAGGAGTGGGGAGAAGCCTGGGCAGGAGTGGGCGTCTGGTCCAGGTACTGGTGACAGTGTGCCGGGAGGCTTTCGAGTCTGCGAAAAGCGCTCTGCAAAAGAGAGAAGAAAAAAAAAAAATCATTCGAGCAGCGAGGTGAAAGGTCTAGAAGAAGCGGCGAGCAAGTGGGAAGGAGGAGGAGGAAACGTGGGCGCAGAAGTAGGTGGTGCCACATAGCAAGTTTCTGATGTAGCCGGGAAAGGCATCCAGAGCTCCCGATTCCCAGTCCCACGCCTTCACGGGGAGACCATCTGTCCTCTCCCGGGGGGAAGGAGCCCCCGGGTCAGGCGAGAGCGCTTTCCTCATCCCGCGAAAAATAGCAGGCGGCGCTGAGACTCAGCACGGCTCCGCTTCTGAGGGTTCCTGCTCCAGCAGCTCCACTCCAAGCCGGGACTGTGCCTGCTGGTACCCCCTCTACGGGAGAGCAGCATCCCTCCTCTGGGACCAGCCGTGCTTACCTGCCTCCTCAAATGGGGGCTCAGCAGATGCTTCAAAAGCATCAGATGGTAGCTCTCATTTTTTTCCCCCAGTGCACAGCCATAGCTAATCCAATTCCTCCCTCCGGAACATTTTAAAGAGGGGTTTGGGTTGGGCTTTTGTCTGATGGAAGGGTGTCTTTCAGGAAGACATATGTTCCCCCAAATCCTGTTGAAAGTAGACTGTAGAGCAAAGCAACCAAACAGTTCAGTGATGGGGCTCTTTTTTCTTCTTGCCTCTCCTCCAGCCTTAATTCGAAGGAAAATTTTAGCAATTCTGAATAGTGATTCTTTTTCATGGTGTCATTTGTGGTTACAAGAGCAAGCACAGCATTCACCCGTTTCCCTAAGTCCTGCTGCTCAGGCAGCGCTGGAGGAGGACCCAGAAGCAGCACCAGGAGAGCTTTCGGGCTTGTCCACGCCGCTTAGCCACAGTGGGGGCATGTCCCCATTGCGCTGACTTCATCCCCCCGGAGCTGCCAGCACCCCGTGGATCACCGGCCCTCGCCCTGCCTGCGCTGGCCGCAGCAGGTACCGGGGCACCAAGCAGCTGGGGTGACCTGCAGCAGCTCCAGGATGCAGGATGGGTCCTTTGGGATGGTGCCAACCCACCTGGCATCATCGAGGGGAAGCACCATCGAGGTGGCCCGGGTATCTCCAGCCATGCAGACCATGCTGCCCAGCACGGTCCAGGAGACTTCTTGTCTTGAGCTCCAAAAAGCCATGAGCTGCAGGGGATGCACACATGGGTGTTGGAGGACTGGATGGACGCACTGTCTCACCATCAGGCTCCTTCTTGGAACATGAGATTGAGCGTCCAAGATCAGGAGACTGAAAAATTGCTCAGCAGTTCTGAAAATCAAGGTCTACAAAGAGCAAGGCATCTCTGGTAGGTGGTTTATCAGCACCTCATGGGCTGGGGAGCTGGGTAAGCAGCAGCAGGAGAAGCATCCTGCCTCTTCCCCAGCCTGGCTGCCCAGAAGTCCTTGCTGGCAACACGTCTTTCAAAGCGCTTTGCGAATATTGCAGCCTGTGTGGAGCAAACTACTTGACAGGAATTTAACAAACAGGGTGTGTAGTTGGGGGGCTGGACGGCTGCGCCCAGCCTCGCCGCCACGCAAGGACAGGCCACGGGGAAGCCCGGCGGCCTCGGACCTGCATCCCCCCAGGGTCCCCAGCCACAGTGCACCGCTCCGGGCACCCAGCAGCACCAGCCGCTCCTCGCACAGCCGTGGCAAGGAGCCAACCCAATCAGCCTCTCTCCATCCCATGGGAATGCAAACTTTTGACACCGTTCAAAAGGCCCCGTCAATGCAAGCCCTGCATTTACATGTCTCTGCTCTCTCCCCGTGAAGCGCAGGTGCCAATTTTGCTGTGTTACCAGTCATAGACTTTTAACGCCGCGTAGTCAGGATCCCTTGTTTGCCCTGTAGAAAGTTTCTCTTCATGCATCAGACTGGGAGAACAAAGCACGGGCTGTTTAGCCGCAGGATTTAACCACCTGTTGTAATACTTTGCTGATTTAATCTTTTGTTTTAATTAAAAGCCTTTCAGTTTGGTTTGCAGGGTTTTGTCCTCCCTGCCCTGAACACAGGCTTGCCACCTGTTTCCCCGGCTCCATCCTGGCTGGGGAGTTCACACCAGAGCTCTTTAATTTCCCCCAAATGCATGGAAATTGCTCGAAAAAAACAAAGCCACCCCAACAAGAATCCACCGGGAGACCCAGCTCCGTCCGGTGCTCAGTGCGGCAAAGGGTGGAATTAAATGGGTCCGGCTAAGTGAGGAGCCAGCAAGGCGATTTGCACAGTGTCTGCTCATCTTTAAGCCTGTGAATCGCTATTTTAGGGGAAAAAATAAACAGCCTTTGAGAAACGAGATGGGACCCCACTCTGTGAGCACCCGGGGGATTGTTGCGGACAGCAAGAGAAAGTCGTTTGCATGAGGATGAGATTTAAACCTGTTTTCAAGCACTGACATGAATTCTTCTCTATCTCATAATTAAAACATCTACAGTTACATCAGAGCTCTCCTGCAATGGATGCTTACTTTAAAATGGCCACTTTGAATATCACTCCAACTTTTTTCCTCTGCAAATTTAAATAAAAGCCAGACTCCAGCAGCCAGCAGAAGTACTTTTTAGCCTGCTGAGTAGGTCACTCCAGAAGAGGAACATCAGCAACGAGAAAAACGAGTTTTCTGAAGACACAAAAAGATAAAAACCCGGCCGCAGAGATGCCACCCCTGCTGAAGCGATGCGCCCGTGCTGCCTTCCCCAGCCACTCGCCACAGCTCCTCATTGAGGAGATACCGTCCGCTCTGCCTCCCGGTTGTGACTCATTGCTCCCATCAAGCTTTGAAAGCTGTTCGTGTCTTTCTGAGAAGCACAGCGACAGCCCTGTAAAACCAGCCACGTACTTAACACACCAAAATAATTTGAAAACCCTGTATTAGCGCTATTTCTGGCATTTAACCTTTCAACGCTAGCCGTACCGCAGGGGGTCCCACACAGCCCAGGCCAGCCCTATGCAATTACCCGCAGCTAACGTGGCTGTGAGAAAGAAAAGCCAAAATAATACCTAAGATGACCGTGGCAAGGCTTTGGGCTGCGGTTTTCCATCCCTTCGTCCCTGCTTTGGCAAGACGTGCGTTAAAAGCCAAGACACCTTTGGTGCCACCACCATCCACAGCATCCAGCGCTCTCCTCCGCTTCCCCAAAGGCGGGCTGCTGCTGAGAGATGGTGGGTTCGGCCGGCGAGGTGGGGACGGCTGCTCCGTGCCGTACCGTGCCACGCCGCCGAGACCCGCCAGGATGTGTCACAACACGTGGCGCATCGTGCCTCACCGCTTCGACGAGCAACAAGCAAAAAAAAAAGAAAAAAAAAAAACGATTCGGATCTAATATGTGAGTGGGCAGGTGTGTGCAAAAGAGATGAATGTGAAGTAAAACATGCTGGATGCCAGAGTAATAACCGGGTGCACGCGGGAGAGGCTGGAAGCAAGCCAGGGAGGGGAGATACGAGAGGGATGCTGCTGAGCTCAGTCTACGCGCAGCGGCGAAGCAGAAGCTGCTGAATGAGCGCAGGGCGGATCCCGGGGCTGCTGCTCTGTGGACACAAGGCCGGCACTGCTCCGCCAAAACCAGCCGGAGCCCTCGGCCACGTCAGCCCTGGGCCAGGACCTGGGGTGGTGTGAGCCAGACCTCCCAGGCTCAGCCGCAGGGCTCACCAGACACCCAGGGAGTTCCATTATACAGGGAAAAGGCTGTATTTTGGCCCCTAAAAATGAGGCGGTGCTTATACATGCACTGGGTCCAGTCCACTGTGCCGCAAAGCACAGAGATCAGGTCATTGTGAAATGGAAGAACACGTCCCCCAGTATTTCTGTATTGGGGGGGACCAGCTCCCGCCTCTTTTCATGGCACGGCGATGCTGGACCCAAGGGCCCCCTGAGGAGCAATGTCGTGCCCGTGTGAATCCCCTTTCAGGGAGAAGCGGGGGGAGGGCTGAGGTTGCCGGCACCCGCTGCTGAGCGGCATCCCGGTGCGGTGCCCGTCAGAGGCGGGTGGAAGGGCTGCCTTCCTGGGATCCCGTGGGCGTTCGACAGGGCCCCCACTCAGCAGGCAAACACACGTTTATGAAGCGCAAACTTTTAATGGCACATGGGTGAGTCATTACGGGGTTTCAAAATGCGTAAATACGCTCACATCCTCATTCGGTGTGTCACCCGTGAGCTGCCCTGAGCCTGTGGGGTTACTCGGCTCCGCAGAAACCTCGGAAATTCCTGCCCAAGCTTGTGATGAAAAAAAAACCATTTGCATTCATGTCACTGCATGCAAAGAGTTAATTTTTTTTTTTTCTTCTAATTTTGGCACTGGATTTCAATGGAGGCTTATGTGCAGTTTTACAATCCATGCTGCTATGTTTTGTGCCACCGATTTACAACCGAGTAATAAGTAAACACAAGATTTTTTGGCTACATAGGATTTTCCAAGGTGATTAAATAATTGTCTAAATAGCTCTGAGAAGGAAGCTGCCTAAAATCCCCAAGGTAACAGGAAATTAACTGCATATACACATGCTCTAAAGATACAGGAGGAATTCACATCTACTGATAAGTAATACAAAATATTTAAGAAAGCAAACAAAATAAGAACCCTTGCAATGTAGGTTAAGTCCACCGAGCCCGCAGCGACTACCTTTGCTGCAACAGCTCCTCCCAGGGACGCCACACCTGCCCCGGGCTCTGCCCTAGACTGTCGCAGATGACTCGTCGCAGGTGAACGCGCTCGAAAGGCCTGCGAATATTTTGCGGAAAGAGTGAAAGCGCTCATCAGTCTTTTCAGCATCTGGAACCACCCCCGCCCCAGAGGGTGGTATTCTTTGTGGACTTACCCAAAAACAGGGAGACGGGAGCATCACCGATTGGGCTGGGGGAGGTGATTTTGGGGTGAGCGGTTGCCTGGGGCACCATCTAACAACCCAAGGGCTTGGCAGTGGCCTACGTTACGGCTTCCCAAGCTTTTCCACAGCAGAAGCGACCTCTACCACCTCCCTCGGCCCCGGGGCCTGCTGCCTGCTGGGCCCACCAGCTTGCAGGGGGACGGGCCGGCAGCCTTCACTATCTCCCTGGGCGGGAACCAGAGCCCAAAACCAGGCGAGAAGGGACCTTGCCCTTGGCAAAGGCGAAGGCCGCAGGTGCAAGCGATGGGGCAGGGTGGTGGCTGGCCTTCACCCCGGCACGCCCGGGCGGGGGGAGTGCGGAGCCACGGGAAGATGGGCGCTGGCACGCCATCCCTCCCGAGCAGCTCGAGGAAATTCATATTTCATGTTCTGCTCCTTCTCTGCCCACGGAGTTCTTTCTCGTGGCGGTGCGTAGGTGTATGTGAGGGATTTATCCTTTCCCCACTGAATCACTGCAGCACAACATCTTTTCAGCCCCTCTGTACAGCAGAAAAGAGCCTCACAGCCTTTCTCCTCATTTTTTTTCTGCTTAAGGAGACAGCCAGCCAGCTCCCTGGCGTGACCCCTCCTCGCCCCACCACGGGCATATCTAGGGCAGCAGCATACCCCCTTCCCACCAGCTGGCACCCCAAAACCACAGCCCAGCCCGCCTGCAGCCAGCACGAAGCTGCTGACGATGCTGCTGATTTTTTCAGCCGGAAAAGCCTCTCCCCACGGCCTCAGGAGCCCAGACCCAAGCCAAAGCGTTACCAAATCCCAGTGACCGCAGTAACGAGCGTTTGCGCTTTAACTAGGACCCATGGGAAGATGTTTCATCACCACATCTGAACCCGGTGTTTGCATACAAGTTTTCTTTATTTAAAAAAAAAAAAAAAAGGTGGAGGAAATGCAGCTGTTGTCATGGGGAAAGCTATCGCCAGGAGTAGAGGCATGGCCAGGAGCTGATGCTTTCCCTGCAGACCCTCGTACAAATTGCTTATTTAGAAAAAGATACAGGAGCTTTAGGCGGGCAGCCAGCAATAAAAACTTAAACGATGAGTTTCTTTGGCTGCATGAGAAACAGGCACCTCCCGAAATTTCAAATTAACATGGATGACCCTTCTGTAATAGTTGTTTAATGCAACAGCACTTGGTTTAATTCAACCAACAACCTCAACAGCATTAAGCTTTGTGCCACCTCGCTGAGACACTGAACCTGCAGGCCCCCGTAGGACCAGGCCAGCCCAGCATTAGTCGGTCACTGCTCCACCCAGATTAAGTTAAAAAATACATGGATCTAGAAGTTTTTTTGAAGGTTTTTGGTAGGGTTCCACTCCTGCCCTGTATCTTTTGACAGTTTTGCTCCCTGGTCTGTTTCTCTTCCCTTTTTATTCCCACTTACTACTGCCCAGCATCACCTGCTTTGTTTGCGTTCTGCGAACGCAAGCACACACACAAGCTGCTGTGCCGCAGACCCCACCAGGGGTTTAGTCCTTCCCTCCGTACCATGGCCCACCGAAGACTTAGGGAAACGGGTGAATGCTGTGCTTGCTCTTGTAGCCACCCATGAACAAGGATCCAACCACAAGAGCAGGAAAAGGCTTCTTCCAGCGAGAGCTGCAGTTCAAGCTACTCCCTCCTCCCCGTCCCCAGAAAATTAAAAACTCCCTTTAAAAAAAAAAAAAAAAAAAAGAAAAGAAAAAGAGAGAGAGAGAGAAGGAAAAAACCTGGAGAAACAAAAGAGTTCTCACGGTGATTTTTATTTTGTAAGCAACAATATAAACATGTGAATAAGAACAGGCATCATTTGCAGGGCTGGCCTTTGATCCAGAGTACCCTGAATTTAGCAATCCTTGAGAGCAGATGAGGGCGAACCTTCACCTGGGACTCCAAGTTGCAGTCCACCAAGACCTTTGTCATGGAAAGACCAATGCTTGAGTATTTGCTATTACCAAAGGTATGTGCAATCTCGGAATGAACCCCCCAACCCTCCAGGTTAAAAAAAAAAAAATTATACAGCTGCAAACCAGTAAAAAAAAATTGCTTCCAGCTTATTGAGACTGAAATGGCCTGTTGGACTATAAACTGAAATATCATTTTAGAGATAACCAACTTGTCGTGACACAAAGTACTGTATTTACAACTCAAAAATATAACTGTTATATACTTTAATTTATAGCAAATTTAATACATTAGTGTTTACAAAATAAATTCTGGACTCGACTGAAACAGCGTGCTGCTTAGCAAGTTCTTTTTCCTTCCTCTCACTTTAATCGAAGACACCAGCAAGCTTAAGAGCTTCTTCTGTGATCCACACACAACTTTTGATCGTGCCAGGTGTTGAAAAAAAAACAGAACATTTCCTGCATCTCTAAAGTCTTGTTGCTTGGCACCTTCTATCACCCAAGCTGTACAGTTCAAACCTTAAGCTGTCCTTTAAGAAGTTCCATACACGCCTCAGGAAAACTACTCGGATACTAACCAGGGCACCGGCTAACGTTACAAACCGAAGAAATACCTTATCCGGATTACTAGCTCACACGACAGGAAAGAGGAGATATAGCTACACATTCAATCTCTTATTTCTAACAGCAAAGCTGCAAACTCCATTGCTTAAAGTAAGATACTTCAGTAAGTGAAACAGTACCATACAGTTCAAGAAACATTTTTTTTAAAAAAACAAACATTTTAATAGTATAAAAAGTTGTTTACTGGTGTTTCTACTATAAAGCTTTGTTCCACAAATCAAAAAGTGATAAAATAATTCGGTATGTTTACAGTGATAAGAGACCGCAGTGTAGACATTTCAGCTCACATTTTGCTGATCGTTTCAGTACAACGTAGACGGTGACTGAATCATTAACACACAGCAAGGACAGAGAGCAAACTGCAGACATGAAGTGCACACCTGAATATGGAAGCTGACCCGCTGGCAGGGTAACTGACTTTCTTCAGCCCTCCCTTTCCCCTCCAGAACACGTTGTAGGCAAAAACTGTATTCAGAACCTAAGGCATATAACTGCTCTGACGGCGGGAAAGCAACTCTTACTGAGGGAGCTGCACAGAGGAAAAATGGATGCTCACAAACACACCACGATAAATTCCAGAGTTATATGCCGACTATTTCTCCTTAGATAAAAGGACACCTGCAAAAGTGAAAATGTACAAAAAATAAAAACTGTCAAATAAATAAAAGATACAGATGTTAATTAAACACATACATAAAGAAACGTATTGGCATACTGTATGCAGTATACGGTATATTCATAGAATCATGTGGGCTGGACAGCACTCAATAAGGAGTCACCTGCTGAAGACGTAACCCCTTGTCTCTCTCCTCCAAGACATCTCACGTTTTCTGGATATCAAGTGCAACCTTTCACACCGACGCATAAATCCTGCACCATCTTTCATCTTTGCCACACCTAGGATGCATTTTAATTTTTTTTTTTTTTTAGAGATCCACAGAGAAGCCCAAAAAGTTATAATGGTCTGAATTACAATTTTTGCAGCCCCGTCCATGCTACTTGGTCTCTTGGGTTTCCGACCAGATGAGATTTTAGTAATTGTACAGTACATCAAACTGTAGTTTTCCCCAACAAAATGGGAGCCAACCATATGGACTCGTCCATACTCTGACTGGCATTTTCTACACTCCGGAACTGTAGGGAGGTATTACGCTACAAGTGTGTTACACAAAGGCTGCTGAAACCACTGAACGTGATGTAACAATAGTTAAGTGTCAAGTACGTCCGCTATAATACAGAACCAGGGTCTAGGTCTATCAAATGCTATATCCACATAACATTTTAAATCATGAAATATTTTATGCATTTTTCCTTTTTTCTACAAATATTGTTGCAAACTTGCTGTTAATTGTGTCACGAGGTTCGCATTCCCAATTGCCAAGGATTTTTAATTCAAATGTTTAACAACCATATCTACGCTAGGTACACTTAGAAGTAGACATTGAAATTTCAAGTAAGATGAACTGTAGCCACATCTACTGGACTCAATACACGTCCCGACATCTAGATTTACTTTGATAAGTTATACAAATACATAATACATTCTTAAATAATGAAGACCCACAATATTAATTTGTGAATCTTCCCACGTTATAACACCACTTCTACAGGAATGTTTATCCACCTGTATTACTGTTTTAGTTTGCAGTGTCTCTTGCTTTCCTGTTTCCACAGATTACTGTACCAGTTCTTAGGCTTTGGCTATTGAAATCTCTTATTTGAATGAGGCAACACTGGTTATTAAGGCTGGTTTTTTTTTTCTCTTGTGAAGTTTCATTCTTTACAATGACACTGGTTTCCAAAGCAGAATGACTATCTTGTGTCTTCAGGTTCTGTTTTTATGACCTTCCTCTCGATGTTGTTAAAAGCTGAATGAGGAAAATCCTTTAAAATACCAAGGCCTTCTGCATTAAGAGAAGAAAGGAAAAAAATATGTTAAAAACACTGCTTGAAAACAAATATAATCTGTTCTTAATTCAATAAAAAGTCCATGAACCACACCGATACTATCACTTGAAGCAATAAATTCTGCCTCCACCTACTGGGCTTTAACTCAGCTGGGTTAGAACCACCTCAGTTACATCACAGTGATGACGGAGTAATCACCACAGATTTACTCCAGCTCTCGCTAGGAGCACGGCTTAGTGGAAATGCACTGTTCACCTGTGTTTTGAAAGGGAACCAGTAAAAATCCCCAACTAGAAATTTCACTAAGTGAATTATCACTGGGACTGGGACAAACTGCAAAAAAGGTGAGCTAAGACTGTGATATACCAAAGTGGAAGATGCAAGATCCTGCCCAGTCTTCAAAACAACTACTTTTGCATCTTGTCTTACAAATAACCTCCCTCCCTTTGCATCTTCCAAACTCAGGTGGGATTTTATTATTATTCCTAAAGTTGTGAGAGTCTCAAGAATTCCTAGCTTTATCTCGGTGCGCCAAGTATTAAACTGAAACCACCCATATACTTTTCACAAAGGAATCTTGCTGTTTTCTACCAAACTTAGAACTGGGTTTCTCCCAATGCCAGAGGCAAATGATGAGACTGCCAGTAAGCAGAAGTCAGCGAACAGGAAACTCTGTTCAAAAGACTTACTGTGTGATTTGGTTCACAGTACAGAAACAGTACTAGGTCCTTATAAACCATAATGGAGAGTTTTTTTATTAAAAAAAAGTCTGATTCCTTTATACAGAGCGACGCCATGTTATAACCAAACTGCATTACAATGACAGCAACATAAGCATTTAACAGCAGTAAGTCTGGGTCAATACCACTCTCTGAGGATGGATACAGGCCAGAACTTGCTTATCTGAACCTAGTTACTGCATCCCCTAGGCTTTTCCCAAATAATATTCAATCTGATCTTAGATTAGCCAGTAACACTCCTCTTGAAGTTCTGTCCAAAGCCTTGATTAAAAGGTTATACACAAAGCATGCCAGGCTGAGGTACTTGCTTCTTCACTCAGAGACATCATGTATTACTAAGCTCACCACAGGCTTTGTAAGAAACGGTGGGTAATTTCCAAGGGACAGCACTAACCCGAGGACTGGGACTTCGCCTCACCACCGGGGTAAAGCCGGATCAAGTCACTGCACAGAGGTTTTCCAACGTGCTGCTCTCCATCAAGCGAAATGTGCTGCAACTGTCTGCTTGGCAGATTTGACATTCGGAGATTCAGCGGTCTTTCACCTGGAAGTTGTTCAGAGTGAAATATTGACGCATTAAAAGTAAAGCAATATTGAAAAACAGCTAGAGACACACTAAGTCTATCACCAAAAGTGCACCCTAAATTCCAGCTCCCCAGGGAAGATTTCTAACAAAACAAGGCTTCTGTAAATATGCTGCCCTGCAGACTATTCCACAGGCACTACCAAAGGGACAAAAGGGACAAAAAAAAAAAACCAAAACCAAACCAACAAACAAATCAAAACCCACACCTCTCCTATTCTGCTCAAAAAACCCTTTGAGATCCTAAAAATTCCCGCTCCCACTGCACAATGGAAAAATGCTATAAAGAAACTTGCACTACCCAGAAGAGATGGATCCACACACCTAATTCTTCCTGTATACTCGTGTACCGCATTGCTTGACCAATATACACAAATGAAAACCTTGAATGAATGAAACGCTCACTTGTATCGATTCCCTCAGTTTCTCCCTCTACTGCTTCTCTTCCTCCCTCTTAAACAAACGACTTCTTAAAAAACAGATACAAGAACTTCTGGTTGTATTTCTTGTGTTTATAACATTTCGTCTCATTTCACCACAGTAAAAAAAGAAATCTAAACAGAAAGCACTCAAACAAAACAAACACTCCTAAAATTAATTCAAGCTAAGGAATAGCCAGTTGGTAAACCAAAGAGATAACCACAAAACTGTAAGCTTTTTGAAGAATAACAAGCTACTAAGAACATCATTAGAATCTGCTTAGTTCTAAGTAATTTACATAGCCAGCTCCTCAGGTTTTGCTCCGAGACTGCACAAACAGGTAAACAGAAAGGGGTACAAACTATGTTATCTGCTTTACTTGCCATTTCCACAAAGCAAGAACACAAAAGAAATGCAACATTCTGCTCTATTTTCAAAACTTAGGAGAAAGCTAGAGCCAAGTTCTGTCCTCAGTAATAGCAGTGCACCCTACCTTCTTCCCTCTCCACGTTATCCATAGGGAAAGCGGTTTGCCCGGATACATTAGAGTAACCGACTAGAATCTGACTGTACATCTGATTGCATTATTTAGACTGCAAGCACTTCAGGGCAGAGATCTTGTCTTGTCCATTCAGTGCTCAGTGTTCTATACTAGATAAATAACACCGCTGACACGGGTTGCACAACATCAAATGTATTTGCTGGCAGCAATGCCGTGCCTGGAAGCTACCATACCTTGTCCATCAGCGTTATCTAATGACATGCCATTGGGGCTGTGCTCTTCTGAGTTTTGCCTGTAACACCCTGTGGAAAGACGTCTCTCTAATGCAGCCTGGTTGCAAAGAAACTCCATCTGTTTTGCCATCACCTTTTCCGACTGCAAATAAAGCAAAAAGAAAAATTCTCTCTATATACATACATAAAGTGAGTCAAAACACAGGGAAAAAAACAATATCAGATGATAAGACTAACAGCCTTAGATATAGGTTTTTGTTGATTTCTATGTACAGATGTGTCCTTTACAGCTTCTTCAAAACTACCAAGCAAACAAAATATTTTTGCATCTATAAAGATTTTCATACTGTACATCTGAGTCACTCAGGAATACTTAAAACGCAAGCTGCTGTAGTTCATCCAAGCAGAAATAAAATGTTAAATTCTGTTCTTCAAAAACACACAAAAATCACTTTCTGCACTTTAGGACTGCAGGTTACGTGAAGAGAATCTCAAGAAAAGCAAAAAAATGATGCCTTAATTATCCAGTTAGCTCTGTTCAAATATATGTCTTCACAAAGTATTCCAAGAGCAATGGCAACATCTGCTAAAAACTTATGCCAAGATTTCACCAGACATCTTGGAATCTTTATTTTAGGAAACAGCACTACACAAGCTTAAAAATCTGCCATTCTGAAAGTGTAGGATGACAGTATGTTTGTGGGGGATAAAGGTGTGAAATGTCTGTCTAGAAGAAGAACAAGACCTCTACACCTCTAGAGAGTGAAACTAAACAATGCAGTGCAACGTGGGAGGAAATGGCGTCTGAATGTTTGTCATTGACTTTAATGCCAAGAGAATTCTAACTTTCAATATAATCTTCTTCTTGAGAATGTAAATAAGCATCTTGCAAAAATAAAAAAGAAAATCACGTCAAGAAAGTTGATTTAGAAGAGCCGCAATGAACATAAGAACAGAGAGCGTATAAACTTAACATCTACGATTGATAGGAAAAAAATCATTTCTCTTTCAAGTAATGCCGTAAATTGTTTCAACTAGTACAGAGGCCTATCAGCTCCAGAGCACTTCACTTTTTTTGGGAGATGATGAAAGCCCTGACTTCCCACAAAAAGTCTGTTTACTCAACGTAGTTCAAGGATTTACTAACTCAGTGACAGCGAAACAGACCGGCAAAATCTGAGCTTCTCCAGCACAGCAGTGACCCTGACAGCAGGGTAATGACACGACCGATATTCACTTACTCTGCCTTAAAGCTCATCAGGTTCTGCAGAAGAACACTGATAGCTCAAGCCTGGTGTTGGGAGGTAGGTAAAAAAAGAAACTATGTTCAAATAATTTACTTTCAAGTGTGCTTTAACTTTGCTACTCTGTCACTCCTGTTACAACTTTTGAACTGCAAAATAATTTTTAGAAAGAATAAAACATTTCTCACTCATGCCATCTCTGCTGTTTAATTGGGATAAACCCAGAATTTTAAACTGCAATAAATGCTTCTGATCACCACAGAAAAACTTGTAAAGTTGCAGATACATTTAAGCATAAAATAGATCTATAGTCCATTGTTATGTGGCAGTGACCAATGAAAACTTGAAAGCATAAACAAGATGAAAATAAGCTTGCAAAAATTAAGTTCATTTAATCATTATGTGACATCAGAACAAGTAGCATAATTGCTTTTTGATGTACCACAGTGAACAGGTTTGTATGACTGTACACTGCTCTGCAATAGAAGAAGGTAAAAGACAGGGTAACACATCTAGTCTCAGAAAACAGGAGTGTAACTCCTAAATGTAATCTTACGTGAAAATTCAGTGATTACATTTGCCCAAATCAGCTATACAAAATAAATTTGTTGCAACTTAGCATGAAATTCCTCCTTGGCAACAACTGGCAGTAGGAGATGGGTATTTTGCCTCAAGGCTGGGATACACTACAGAAAAGACAAAGAAAGAATCGGAAACCTGTCTTCATTTAGAAAAAACTTTCTGGATACTCGAAAACACTGCACTTCCACTAGGCTAGATGTCACTTAGAAAGACAATTTATCCTCTCTGATCCAGAGGTTCACTATTTCCTAACTATATTGGCCTTTCTTCTTACAAGAAATGTCAGAACTGAGGACTCCAAGATCACCTACTCTACTCCTCTAGACTCAGTAACTCGAACTTTCCATTTATAGGTGGTAACACATGGAACACAGCACATACTGTACCCATAGGACCCTACTTGCTCCCAACAGGCAGTCACCTATTTTCAAGCCTACTACGCTAGACCTTACCTTCTTGGAACGAACAAAGGTAAAGCTGCGGCACTGTGTCAGAACAGATTCAAAAGGCAACCCCAATTAAGCGTGATGCAACCACAGCTAAGCTAGGCAGCCTTTGAAAATTGAAGGTTATTACTTTAGTCATCAAAACAATACATCAAAATCAATCTACAAAGACATGGCCTGTATTACTCAGAGTGTTGTGTAGTTGGTTTACCTGGGAATTAAGAGCTGCTGAGTCTTCACTCTTTCCTTTAGCCAAAGCAAGTGGCATTTTGTCTGGCTGATAGAGCGTCTGGACTGTGTCCTGGAAATCAGGATAACCATCCTGTTGAGCATAAGAAGAAACCAAACACCAAGAGGGACATATTATTGACTTTTCTTCACTCTCTCCATGTAATCAAAATTAAAAAAAAAAAAAAAAAACCAGACACCACCACATTCCTGAACTTATGTGAAAATTCTGGACTGGAATTTACATGTTTGTGCTATCCACTTCATTTAAGATTGTGCATAAAAGACACTCACACAGGCCCTCTACAACAACTGCTATACATCTAAAATGCCATACACAATCATATCTCTCACCATTTCAGGTGAATGCAGACTACTGTTGTCACTGACATTAAAATAGTTTACATTCAGCCTTGCCAGGCAGATTTAGGCCTACGGCTTCTGTCACTAATTACACACAGCAGCTTTGGAGATTCTTAAGAAATCAAACTTATATGTAGTGGAGACTAAGGCACAGCAGCCAGATGTACTAACCTTGAGAAACTGAGTGAAGCCTCCAAAAATTCAAAGTACTTCACACAGAACCTCTACTAGTATCACAAAATGGAATATCATAATTTTAAAAGCAGGATAGCAAAGACTTCTTTCAGTCTCAAGTGGTTATGACATGCAAATCTCTTTCGCAGCTTGCATATGTACCAATAAAGCAAATAAAGTTCCTGTGAAAGCCTGCCAGACTCCATTAAAATAAATTAATCATCGAAGCAAAGGTTCAGGATGAGAAATTTCTCCTGCTCGGCATTATAAAAGGAAAGCTCATGTAAAACAGAGGAACATCCAGACACGGTTACAAAAGCACACTACAGGAGACTCTTACAACGTGAGAGGAAGCCTGAGATCTTCAGACAGACTCAAACCTGAACACAGTGACATCTGTCACGGAGGATCTGCAGACCCAGGTATCAGAAGTATGCCAAAATAGGTTTATCTTCTTTGTGGATTCTGGAGGCACACGCATGTAAGCAATAATGTTTCTGACAACAGCTGAACAAATGGGTTACAGCCCAAGAACAAGAAAAGCCATCTTTCAGAAAAAACACAGCGGAAGGACTACAAGGCCCATGCCGCCTGCCCACTGCCCTGCACGGCGGTGGCCAGACCCACCCCAGGTGGCCTCACTTCAGCCAAATGCCAATAAAGCTGTTCTTTATGCTCAGGATAAAAAAACCTGTCTGAACATTGCACATTGCTTTTATCCACCCAACATACTCCCTCGGGGAAAAAATAAACACGATAGGTATGCAAAATTTCATAACCAGCTAAATTGCCACAAAACCTCATCCTCTAGAAACAAAGGCTCGGCAGCGCGTTTCTATGAGCGCTGGCCATACTCACAGTTAGACCTGAGTTTGTTTGGGAGAGGAGAAGGATGATGTGTAGGAAGATGAGAAACTGAATACACAAAAACCTATCACTCGGGATCCTATTTTTGCAACAAAACAGGTAACGCGGTTCTTTAGAACATATCTGTGATAACTCGCCAGCACAAAACCAAAGGCTGTTTCCTAAAAGCAGGGCCGGCTGCCCATTGCTACCTGCTGCCATGACTGTCACCCATCAGTCATGCAGACAACTCTCGGATGACATTGCGGTTCCGGATCCCCTTCCCAGAGCCCTTCCCGACTGCTGTCTGTTCTCCCCATCAGTGAGGGCTGAGGAGGAGTGGGCTGGGCCAGGCACGACGCGCTCCACACCATGTTCCTTTTCCCTCTGTGGTCAGGACAGCCTGCTGTATGTAGCGCAGCATTTTTGTTTTGCCGTGCTGCTGCTCAGTTGTTTTTCAAGCCGCTTCGTGCAGCAGATGTTCTCAGTCCCACATGTGCTTTTTCGCTCCCTCTAATGACATTTTCCCTATGCAAACAGTAGCTTCTACTGCTTTTGCCATTTTTGTGAAAAAACACAAATCCCACACTTCGGCTGGTTTACTTTTCAACCTTCTCAGCAATGGTGGAGGTGGGCCTTGGTGGGACCAGCACCAAGGGAAGTTGCTTCCTCACAGCCTCCGCTCAGGTCTTCCTGTCCGTGCCCTCCGACTCCCACCGAGCTTTGTGAAATTAGCTTTTGTGAGCTCTCCCCACCCCTCTCATTCAGCTGAACGGAGACACTGACACACAGAACAACTCCTTTATACCACAGACAGCAAGAATATTTTTTAAAAACTCTCTTTCTTTGCTCTCTTGGCTGTTTGCACTGACTCTGCAGAGGAACCTCGTCAACCCCAACACAAAGCAGCAGCAGCAGCGATGAGTAGCCTCTCCCTCCACGCCTCCTGCGTGATACACCTGTGACTTGTTTTGCTTTCTAAGCTGGTACCACAACAGCTCATCGCTTTGAGTGGTGCCGGCACTGAGTCACAGACGATGACAAAACAAAAGGGTGCCCCCGCCCCGCAATACCTATGCGGGGATGATCCTGCAGGAGGATGTGCCGTTTCCATCCCTATTCATCTGTCCTGCCCTTTATCCAGAGCAGATTTAGGAAATACAACCCCTTTTTTTATGACCTGCTTCCAAATCCCAGTTCGCTCCGTTCCCTTTTTCACTCCCTCCACACCTTTAGTCTGTCATTTGCTTGGATTTTTTTTTTCCCTTCTCCGCTCTACACTTCACTCCCACAGCTCGCCCACCCACTCTACGAATAAGAGGGGGAGAGCTCGCAGGGGAAGAGAAAGGCTTTTACAGGTAATTTGATGTAATTCATGGCATATTGTTTCTTTGTAATGCTTGTGTGAGTTTCATATTCGTGAAGAGGATAAATTCACAATGGTGGCTGTAACCCGGCAATGTTGCAGCTCGCACGCACAGCTCTGCTCAAGGATGACCTTCGGAGGCTCTCTGGAGCTTTTTTTAAGGGCTATTATATTTCAGGAAATTAACTCATCTTTTAAGTAATATTTTACAGTATGCAAACAGGGTGTGAAGTCTTTCCCAATTCAAGCACTAGTATTTCAGACCACATTTTGTGGAGACATTAATGACTCATGGCTAAAGGAATGATGAATCAAAACACAGAGTTCAGCCTTAAAACAGAAAGGCAAAATGACCTTTACCAAAAAAAAAAAAAAAGAAAAAGAAAAAGAAAGAAAACAAGAAAAAAAGAAAAAGACAGAGCTGGTTTCAACAATAACAAAAAAATCACCCATGTTCAGATCCTCTGCATGATATTAGCATGACAGTGAGCTAATAATGCCACAATGAAGCATCACAACTTTAAAAACATGCTAAGGAATTCTTATCCAGCACAGAAGGAAACATCTGCAGCATTTGCTACCATTTTCATTTTTACCTCCACCTTTCTAAAAACAAAAAACCCCACAAAATCCCTAAACATACTACTAGAAAAAGGATTATTTTTTTTTTTTCAAAATACAAGCCCCAAGAACCCAAAACACCACATGTAAAAGTGATCTACTGTGTAGTACCACAGCTTTTTAAAATTTCCTTGAAGAAAAGCCCATCATTTACAGTGTACCTCGGAATTAAAAAGCACTCAAGTAATGGTTTACTCCTTAGAAGATTCCCAAACTTGTAAGGAAAATGCTGATATTTATTCTGATAACAACACTGGTCATTTCCTAATTAATAATGTTATGGTATCAAGGAAAAAATATTTCATTTAGTTTAATTTTCAATTTCTTATTTTGGAAAAAAGTCCTATTTCTGAAATAGTAATTTGTACAGTTCGGACATAAAATTTTCAAAAGCATCTTAAAATAGCTGCTAATTTTAGACAAAAAGAAAACCAAGTAAATATCCTTTCTCAGAATTACTGAGCTTAAAAGTGTCTGGAGAAAGCAGGCCTCCCAGGCTCTTAAGATTTCACCAGGCAGAAAATAAGAGAATGCATGACTCCTAAAGCTGTCCAAATCTCTTACTTTCAAAAAAAACCTGAAGTTTCAGCCTGTATTTTTCAAAATTTTACTTTTTCTTTCAATGAAGATCTTGTGGAGAAAAGTACCTCCCTTGCAGTGTGTCTTTTTAGATACTTGTTCATCGTCGATTATTACTGAATGAAGGAAAAACTTCCTAATGCTGAAGTCTAATAGTACAATACTATTTCAAGCAAAGGAGCAGCAGCTCCCTACCAGCTCTTACACATTAGGACCAGGCTGGACAAGAGCAGGGAGACTCAAGGAACCTTCCTGCAACATGCTGGGTCAAGGCAGATAAAATAATTTAATGCCGCTTTTGTCCACTCTTTTTTTTTTCTGGCTGAAGAATAAGCACAGGCCAAAGCAAATCCCAACACATCTAAATGACGTTGCTGACTTATCATCAAAGCTACCAGCCAACCCTCAATGCACACGTATATTTTGTGTTATATAAACTCAAACTGCAACCGAACACAGAGCAATGGAACTCGTAAAATAAATAAATAAGATTCACTTCTCTATGCCTATTCATAACTGCCTTTTCAAAACTAACTGCTCTCACCGGGGTTTGCCGCACAGGACAAACCCTTGCACAGGTAACAAAGCACCGCACCACTGAAAAAGTGGAAGCCTCACATTCAGTGTATCATCTATCACAGACTGAGTTACAGACAAGAAAGGCATTCCACGATATGCTGAAACTTTTGTCTACAGTGAAAGAACATATCACATCTCTGTCACATACAAATCCAGCTCAGGCCTAGCTTACACTGTCATGCACATTTAACCGACACCTTTCGGGGTAGACAGGACAATCAAAAAACCTCGCAACACTAAGGATGAATTAGATACTCATGTGACAGTGAAATAATAATTTGTTTAAAAAATAAACTAAAAAGGAACATTGCTATTCTTATGAGGTACAGAGGTATGCATACTTAATTTTTTTTTTTTTTTTTAATTAAAAGTGACTTTTCAAAAGGCCTCAAATTTACCTTCTAACAGTGGTAACAGAAGAAAAAGGTAAGCTACATAAACGTTGCTCCTGCACTCCTAACAATAAACTCTCAGCATCTCCCTATGCAACATTCTGTGCAGGTAAATTGGCTGTGTATACATGTGCTTTTTACTCAAAACTAATTACAAAAAACTGTAAATTAATATCTACAGGCACAACCATTTGTGTTGACACATATAGCTTTTCGTTAGCTTTTGACTTTTCAACATAATCAGCTTTATAACTTACAGCATTGTCAGAGATGGCTAGTATTCCACCATCAATCCCTACCCAGAACTCTGGATTCTGGGCATGATCAAAAGCTGCCTCAAGCAAATTAAGCAAATCCCACTTCACACTGACTTAAAAGCAGGAGGCCTTATGGGAAGACATTTCCCATAGCGCTGGAGTTATTCCACACAGGAAGCCAGTCAGTCCCATTCCTCCCCCTCCTACTCACTCAGAGTGCAAAACACCAAGAAGACCTTTACCATTAAGCAAATCCTACTCTTTACCCCTGCTCCTACAGGTTCCTCCATCAAGCACTTCCACTTGCTGAGACAGTGGCGATGTTCTCCCCCTCCCTCCCTCACACCCATCAACTGTCTGTCAAACGTTTTTCCAACAAATTTCCTTAAGACAGATCCCTTCAAAACAAAAGTGAATTTTAGCACGCATAGGTCAAAATGCAGGAGTCACAATACTGTACCTCTATCTTGATTCTCTTTGGTGACAGCTCATCCCTTTCTCCACATTTAGATCTAGAAGAGAAGACACATACACTGTCAGTAAACAGCACATGAACCCTGACCACCTGAAATAATAAGGAAAAACAGAGCCAAGGAAAAAAATATAACCAGGCAAGAACAAGTGAGATGCACAGAAAAAGCCTCCAATTCACTTGGACATGGCAGTAAATGTCACTCAAGTATAGAGGAATACAAGCATCCTGTGTTGTTTTCAAAAGTATCAAGAGATTCATGCACTCTACTTCCAGACAGAAAGGAAAGCTACCTGAGCACAGAGAATTACAGAAATGACTTTGGCACTGCTTACCCAGAATGGATGTGTGCTTACATTAATCACTATGGAAGAAAGGGGAGCAAAGGAAAACCAGAAAAAAACTCCCAGAAGTGCAGGGAAATGTATTTTGAAAGGAAATTGCATTACACATGAGGGAGTTAACATTTAAAAACAATACATAGAAAGTATCAAGACTTTCAATCATATTTATTAATTCTGAAATTTTAATTATATTTAAAAGCTGTTAAGCCTTTGTTACTGTTTCATAACAGCAGTTCATTTAAACAGAACAGTAACAACTGAAATGAGGACTCCGCTTCAGCTCCTTTAAAGCAAGTTTGTAAGCCACTCCCTATGATCTTATCTTTTTAATTTCCTGGAAACTAATAAGCTAAATCTATATGTGGAAAAAAAAAAAAAATATTAATACATTAAGCAGCTTTGGCTACTCTGCCCGTTTACATTAACCCTGACAGACAAAAATGCCTCAAACACTTGAAATGTCAGCCTCACACATGCCTCTCAACATGCACCATCATCACAAAATCTGGAAATCCACAGAGCAAATGGAAAGGTAATTCAAGACAGCTAAATCTCAGCAGTTTGAAAGCTTCACGACTGAAATAGCATTTTCCTATCCTCCTCAGAAAAGCACTTTGCTAGCTAAAGAGTAAGAAGAAAGTGTCTCTAGTGCTTCAAAAGAAATGCTATCAGACTGATTAGTTCCCTGAAAGTAAAGGTCCTTCGAGTTAATTAAAACCTTACTTGGTGGTCCTGTAAGTATACTTGTACGTAACTTCTCGAGAGATTTGCCGAGCTAGTGCGAAGAGTTCATCTCTCCTGGTCAACAACGCATTATCTTTCACACACAGCTGAGCGGCTGCTTCATTAACGGTTAGCTGGAAATTAAACACAAGAACAGGTATTCATGATTTTGCATACTTTCACCCATTGTGCTTGCAAAAGTACCCTTTCTTCTGAAATAATAATAAAAAAATTTCAATTGCAAGTAAAATTATGTATAATTGTATACTAAACCCTGGAGGGTTTCTTCAGTTTATTCATACTCATACTAAGCCAGGTAAGCCTCTGGGAAGAGAAAAGTTATTAATGTAGCCAGTGCATTTAATGTCCTTTAAAGTAAAACGTTATTGTGAGACTCTCTCAATGTGCGCTGCTTGTGCCTCATCCCAGCATTAATTAAATCTCAGCATAAAACAGTAGCTCTGAACGTTCACAGCGTTTGGCTCCCAAAGCCTGCTTTACAGGGAATACTATTTTTATAAACGCAATATGCCCAGGACTTGGGGGGAAAAGAAAAAAAAAAAAAAATCCTGACAGTGTGGGTACAGATGGCTTTCCCTGGTGAATACAGCATAAATTCTGTAGAAGGTGATGGTTTAAGAAACGATTAAACTTTTTTTAGCTGTGTTTCTCACCCTCGTGTTTTTGAAGACTATCTTCAGACATGAATCAAATGTAACTTGTTCTAAGGATGTTTTCCTGAGCCTGCCGGGACACATTTCTAGTGCCTCTGCTGCTGGCAATACTTTCATAAAGAAGGGGAAAAAAATAAAAGGCAAAAAAAAAAAAAGCCTTAAGGTCTTAAGGTAAGGCTCAAAATGGTTTCACACTGCTCTTCAGAAGCCTATAGGAAGCTGTGATACACCAGCTCACCAACACTGCTGTCTGAAAAGCCTGTGGTCAACAGCACGGACCAACAACAAAATTATTAATGCAACGAGAGACTCTGAAACTGAGACGCTGGAGAGGAGATTCCCTGCTCCTTCCACAGTCAGCATGGGCTGAAGAGACATTTTCCCTTCTCCCTCAGCTGAAGAACAGCCAGCACTTGTAATGAGGCGTAACAGCAAGAGGCCAGGAGAACATCACAGGTGTTTATTCCAAAGTGCCCACAACTCTTCTGCTCCTTACTTCTAGAAATTAAGCTGCTTTGAACAGGCTTGGCTTCTCGCAAATGAGCACAGCTGCTTGGCTGCTACTGTCAACAGCATGTTCTGTATCTGTCTCGGGCCAGTGAATATGACAAAGCAGCTAGCTTTTCCACAGCACAGTCAGCATAGTCATGAGGGACCGAGACGCGCCATCCCCAGCCCCTGAAGAGCCACAGCTCAGCGCGCAGGGTTATACAGCTGAGGACGGGCAGGACCGCACACGTGTCAGCTCAGACACCAAAAACACTGCTCGTACAAGAACTGCTCTTCATGGAAGCGGCTGGAAGGTGAAGCCAAGGACAGACCAGCAGCTCTGCAGTTAAATGGTGTCTCTGGGGGAAGGCTAAGAAACTTGCTCCTTTACCCCGCTGTCTACCACGCTGCAGAACATTACTTGTGAATTAAATCACAGAGGCCAGTAACTCACCCAGAACACTGCACGCTCCATCCCTGAAGGATGGAAGCTGTCATGAGACATGAACAACACACAACTAGGCTGTTCTTCACTGCAGTGCTTGATGTCATCCAAATTAGAAAAAATGTATTTCGCCTAACGCCACACTTGTTCTCCAGGGGGGTTGAAAAAACAAAAACATGTCTCAGAAGAGCTGAGGTTCTCTCAGCAGCCTGTGCTCATGCAGTATTTCTAGTAAAACCTCACACAGAACCGCTGTTCCTAATATTTCCTAAACATTTTTTCCTGTGTTTAGCATAAAAGCCTCTGATCTGAGTAGGGCATTTCCTGCGATACCTGAATGCTAATCAGAGTGCAAACATGTCTTTAACATGCAAACTAGGTACATTGCCTGATCCTTCAGCCTCTGTACAAATTAAGAAAAAAAATATCCCACAGAGATCAGATGTACAAGGGTGGGAAGCTTAGGTTTAATCTGTGAAACACCTCTAAGTTACTATGTTCCTACAATACAATGTATTAAACCAACAAACTATTACCCCTTAGACGGGAAAAGTTGTTCTACAATGTCTACCTTTTCAGAAAAAACACAGGGGAAAAAAAAAAGATACAAAAATAAAAGATTAATACAACACTAAACTACTATCCAAGGCAGGCATTAATTTCTGTAACAGTGATAGCTATCATTTTGCTGAGGATTAATAACATGGCTAATGCTTACAAAATAATTTGAGATGTTTTTTATCCTTCAATAAAGTGTTGAAAGGTTGCAAAGAGCTGAACTGACTGAAAATGCTTTGGGTAGTTGTAGGCAAATGCTGTTTATCCTAATACAGGAGAAAAGCCAAATGTTTGTTTGTTTGTTTTTCCTGTTTTTTTCTTTCAGGTCACATCCAGACTTACTGAATTGAAGTGCATCATGGCTTCTTGCCTTTTCCGGAAGCATAATACTGCAGATAGAAAGCATTGCATGCCTAAAAATAAAGATTCTGTTTGCTGAAAGCCTTAATGATATGGAGCTGCACATAACCATGCAGGCTCTACAGAGAGGGATGGGTATATTCCCATCTGATGGGGTTCATAGAATCCCCCACTAACCAAACCATAATTAAACACCAAGCCCTACAGTTTTGGTGAGTCAGCAAAACAAAAGGAAGAGACCGAGCTAAACAAATTACTTGCATTTCTTATTCCTGTTTCTCACGCTATTAAACAGGATTTTTTTCAGTTTTACAGGTACCTAGACAAGCGCTGAAATATTAACAGGCAAATTATGAATCTGACTCAAACAGGCACAGGTCACCAAGTTCAAGGGCATGCCTCATACTCACCCCTCCTCCAGCCCAACTTTATATTTAAAGTGCTCTCCGTGCTTGAAAAGCTGTGTAATACCCAGACAATGGGATGGCAAAAGGACAGTACATTTATTAGTTTTGGAAGGTCTCTGAAAGATTCTACATCAGATTTTATGCTAGATCAGTGCCTTATGCAGATAATCCTACCAATAGCACACACTTCCAAACCAGCTCAGTGTCTACAGCTCTCACTGGCCTCCAGCTGCTGCCCAAGCCCTCTCAGACACTCCTGTGTTCATCCTGAAACAGAGAACGCTCTCACCGATGTGCCACTAATAATTCCACCAAGTTTGAGTTTAATTTGCATGCCACTCCACTCTGCTTAAGGACCCAGAGATACCCTGATCTCTACATTAAGCAGCTAACCACTACTTAAGCTTTTCAAATTCATAGTGAAGCTTATTCAGCTGCTCATTGCCAGCTGCAAGGAGAAACCTTGAACTGCGAGGCAGAACGACAGCCTTGGAATGTATTAACACGTGCAGAAACGTAGTCTCTGGACAAGCAGAAACTTACCTCCCTGGTTGTTCAAGGTCCTTCCTCCTGAGCTGCAAATTGTTTAAGCCATCAAAACCAAAAATCCATGGAAGTTGAGTTTACAAAAGGCAAACTCTAGTTTAGCAGATTTTAAAGAAAATAAAAATTGTCTCATTGCTACTATTTGTGTATTTTCTGCTTTAAAATGGAAATGGAGACAAAATGGTTCAAGACAAAACTTTGTGAAATCCGGTCTCTTTAAGCAAACAGTAAACCAATTATGAGCAAATTCTTCTTGCTTGCATGTGTGCAGTTCCCATCAAGTTCAGCGAGGCCCCACATGCGTAAGTGAGGCATAAGTCAACCACATACTCCTTTGATCTTGTGCCCTTAATCACAATAGCGATAGAAATATTTCCTAAAGCCAAACCATGCTCTCATTCCATTTTTAAACATGGTTTTACAATGATGTAGTAAAGATCAGTAGTGCAGTACTAAAAAAAAAAAAAAAAAAAAAAAAGAATTAACAGGGCAGAGCAGTCATCCTTTCTTCCAGTTCTTTGCTACCCTGCTCCTTCAAACGGCCACCCCGCTATTCACTCCTCCAGCTTCGCAGAGCCGCTCCTGAGCCTACCACACGCCTGACACAAAAGCTGCCCCTGGCACCCAGCTCCCGTTACACCGCTGGATGCCAGGCAATCATCCTACGAGAAGTCTGCCCAGATTTCAGAGCATGTTCTGCAGCCACTATCCCAGAGAGAGATTGTGAAAGCAGACAGCTGCACACATTGTACACCTTGACTGCCTCCATCCTCATGTGCGGAGAACCCCCTTTCTCCGAATCCTGACTCTGCAGCAACATACACCGGGCATCTACACAATCAATCCTTTCAAACCCTGCCTCCATCTCTTAGGCGACTTGTTCGGTTACGGGTGAGACTTCCGCAAGGTCAGGGGAATAAGACGAGACCTGTTCTTGCACACTGGACGGATTCATAAACTGGACGTGTTCAACAGAAAGCCACAAAGCACCCAAGTGAAAGCTGCACAGCTAAAACTGTGTGGTAAAAACGCGGCTGACTACTGACAAGTTCCCTTGGAAGCCTCTCCCCAGTCTGCAGTAAAAGCCCTAGTGAAGTCACTGTTGGTGATGTGCAGTTGCCTTATAAATGTAAATACATAAACAAAAATGTAAAGAAATGCGCCCTGTTTCCTTCAGCCCTTCTACTCAGAAGCATAAAGTCTTACGCTATGGATCACACACCTACAAAACTTCTTCTTGAAGCGAAAAAAGGCTAAAGCCAGTACAGTTTTTTTGGCACTCCTGTAACATAAACACTGCCTTTCCTTTTGGGAGCTAAGCCTTACATGCCAAATTTTAAATCCAACTGAAATTTTGCAATCACTGTTAACTGTGAAAACGCTGATGCAGCATTCACATCGACTGCGTTTTGGCACTGCTTTGAATTGATGTTTGTTCTCCTCCTGCACTGTACTTTGGCACTAGGGAACTATTCCCCACACAGACACACCTATTGCGTTACAACATATGCAGTGTGAGCCTCGAGAATGTCAGAAGAGAAGTGAAGGAGGCCCGCACGGACTTCTAAGGACAAGAGGGAACAGATGCTACGGAGGTATTAAAGGAGAAACCTTCACATCACAGCCACCCATCAGTACTGGAGATGGTCCTTTCCCTTCCTCCTCACACAGTCTGCACTTCAGTTGACTGGCTTCAGACCACTGTGCCCAAAAATGCCCAGGATGTATAATTAAGCTTCATTCCAGTTAAAAACAAAAAAAAAATCCCACCCCACCGGGTTTAGAGACCTCATCAGCAGAATCCTTTTTACCCTGAGGGCACCAGCTACAGAGCAGGGTCTGGAGGTGGGGAAGACAGCAGAGGGTACTAACCACGCCAGGAGATCCTGCTACCAGACACAAGCAATTTTAGTTACTAAGCTCCCAAACAACCAGTCTACTCTCAAAGCTGCAAGGGAAGATCCAGACAGGACTGCTTTAAAAACGTGCCAAGCGCCTAGAATCCCAAAGGCCACACGCTGTGCAATCCTGGTTTGCTATTTCAGGGCCAAACCGTTTAAACCCTCTCTCTGAGGGGCCGCACCAGCGACCGAGCAGGCCGATGACACCATGCTGAAGTCATCAGCGCATACACGCATACACCCACCCACGACAGGGTACTTCTGCTGCAACGGAGACTTCCACCCCAGGGCAGGATTGCCTGCTGCTCCTAGAAGACACGCAACTCTCATCGCCCAGCGAGAAGTGCCCATACAAAAACTGCACCCTGTGAACAGCATCTCAAAAAAGGTGTAGGAACAGGGGAGGAAGCCCACTGTCGCTCAAGGTATTTTACCTCGTGGAGGGTAAGATGCTTGCCATCCTTTCTTTTCGAGTCAAATCTGCCATATATTGCACTGTACTTCCTGATCTCCTCCTCTTTGTGAGGGTCCTCGTCACTCATCTCAAAGATGTGACCAATCATCTTTGCCAGTTTCTTATTTGTTTTCAGTAACTCCTTGACTTCATTCGAGTCACTTTTGGGCAGGGAGGGAACCATACGTTCTACACATTCAGCAACTGACAGAGCAGCAGCGGCATCCAGGGTCTCACTGTTTTCCTTTGGTGAAGCCGGAGAGCCGAGGTCAGCCGGGGAAAGACTATGTTCGCTCTCTGTGGTGTGGTGCCCTTGCCAGAGTCTTGCTTCGCTGCCGCTCTGCAGCGATAAGTTCCCCACCACATCAGATTTGCTGGCACCTACGCTTTGCACACACGTGGTGGCAGCGCATTTGGGAATCTTCAGGTGAGGCTCTCGGGTGCTGCTGTTCCTCTCGTAACTGCTGCATGATATCCCCAGCCACGCAGGAGACCCTTCCGGCAGCTTATATATTGGAATGCTGCTGACCGGTAAGGAGGTGAGAGGCTGGTTAAAAAGACCAGGGTTTGTGACCCAGTCCCTCAAAGCCTTCTGCAGCCTTCGGACATGAAGAGGCTTGCTAGCCATGCCTACAAGAGCCATTATCTCCAAAAACTCCTCTTCACCTGCTTCACAGAGCTGCTGGACATCATCACCACCCTGTTGAATGAAGGCATCAAAGTAGAATAAGAGATTTGCTTTTTGTAGTATTCGATACAGCTGCAATTCCCCAAGGGTTCTGGGTAGAGCTGACGCCATCACGGACGACAGAACCTGCAGAGAGTAAAAACAGAGAGAAGATGAGCACCAGAACACGGACGTCCAGATGTATTCCCCCCACCGCCTGTCCTTCCATAAGGCTGTCAACTCAGAGGACAGGATTTCCTTCTCTCATTATAAAAACACGTTTGGAAATCAAAAAAGGTGCAATAGCTCTATTTTTTGCCTAGTAAACGTAACGGTAACAGTTGTGAAAAAAGAAATCAGCAGGCAAGTTGCGATGCACCTACAAAAAAGATGATTCAAACGTGAAGCCAGCTTGATTTCAGCATCCTCACTTCACATTTGTTCCCAAGAATGTCATTCAATATTGCTCACTGCTTCTACTTGACTCTCTTCTGTATCTTCAGATTAAAATGATCACAGAACATTCTGAAGAATTACCGAATGCTTGACCCCCCAAAGAAAAACAGCTCATCCGTTTTGATTCTCCTTACTTCTCAAATCACATCCCCCGGCAGCAGTGTGGAGGACTGCAAAAGGAAAGTAAAGAAGAAAAGTGCTCCACAGAACCCCAGAGGTGTCACGAAGCTGGATCAGTAGAAGGGATGTTTCACGACCAAGTACTTCTACAGTTTTCCACGTTTCACATAAAAAGGATCTAACGCCTCTGCTGATCTTAATTACAGCAGCAACAGCCACAGACAAAGCAAAAATACTGATGGATTCCAACACACATAGTTTAAAAACATTATTTTCAATTCACCTGCCTGTTCCATTTCCTAACAGGCCTGCATGTCATTGATACTTATGACATGAAATACCATTCAGCAACACAGCTATTGCGCTCTAAGGGCTCCCAACAGACAAATTGCAATGGTATTCTACCCTTACGGCTGCAGAAAAACCATTTGCACGAGTTTCAACTTCATTAAACTCGTTATCCACAGTCATCCCACAAATAATAAACTCTTCAGAGAATTCTAAGATCTCACACACACACAGCTCTTCACTCTACGACGGCTTTCACAACTCCAAGCGGATAATTTCCAGTATTACTGTATTAAGCTAAACCACCAATCAATAAGTTCTGAAGCATGTAATTTATAGTTGGTTGGGAAAGTAACGGAACTAAAACATGGAGCTGGTCTGCTAACATTACTCTGGCTCTGCTACCACACTGCACTTTAAAAAACACACAGTAGTAACCTAAAAATCAGCATGTACAGGACAATTTGTGCACACTGGGAGGAAGCTATTTTAATAACACGCAATCCCTCTCCCCCCAAAACTCCAAGACAAGAACATATGTATGCTTAGGGGCATCGGGAGACTGGTAATCAAAAGTAAAGCTAAGGAAGAAATTACTTTTACCATACGCACTTTTGCATATTTGTTGGGTTTTTTTTGTTTGGTTGGGGGTTTTTTGGTTGTTTTTTTTTTTCTTTACAACATACGCTTTTTCTCCAGCGACTCAAAATAAATGTACAGATGTAACAAACAGAACTCAACTTCTATTTAGGAGGCATCTGAAAAATCAGCCTTTTGCTACAAAACTTGGATTAAACTCTACTAGAGAAGAGTAAAATTAGGAGGCCAACAGAAACTTCACAAAAATGTATGTGGCAGCAACAGGACACCTACAAACAACCTCTTCAGGAAGAAAAGCCCTGGAGGAAAAAAAAAATTAATACAAAACCCCAAAACCACCAGCTGCACCTATCATTCTATGTACGCTGGTATATGAATGGACAGCAATAGCCGCCTAGATCTCAGCAGCCAACTGAAGGAGCTGCTGGCGGGCTCAAGAGCTAACGAACTGCACACTTTGGAACTCAGGGTGAAACTGGAAACATTTAAGAGCTACGTATTTTAGAAATACAGTTTAGCTGTCAAAAATAAAAGTTAATTGCAGAAAAACAATCAAGTACTGTCTACACTCAAAGATGCGAGCAGCAACAATGGGGAAAAATCACTTAAGGTAATCCTTTAAATGGTACACAATTCAGTACTTTTTAAATTGTCATTACTTGACAGAAGTTGTTCGAAAAATCCTCCCATTCCATACAAACTTTGACAAGACAACCAAAACTACCAGCTTATGGCTTAGTGGCACTTCAGTAAACTGCTCCCACCCTCCCATTTCAAATGATGATTTTCTACTGTCAATACCAGAAATTAACTTGGATAACTGTTACAAGAATAGCCGTTTGCTCTGAAAGTCATCTATCTCAGCACAAAATCTACATAAATCTACATAAACAGACTTTGTGCAGAGAGTGCAATTGAATCCTGGGAGGACAGTGGCAGAGAAATTACAGACAGCCCAAGAGCTCCAGGCAAGGCATGTAGCTCATTTTTCCAGCCCACAGGCTGGAGGAGCAGCAGCAGTCCACGAGCAGCCTTTACCTAGAGGCTTCTAATCAACAAATCTCCTCATGACAGATAAAATTGGATTAATATGTACTATGGAGGCGTCAGTAGTGAGTCCACGCTTCAGACTGCATCGAGATTTGCATTTAAAGCAAGACTAAAATCCCTTTGTTTTGTACTTTAAAGACCAATTCTGTTTTCCAAATTCAGCACAGTAACTCCTGAGAGGGCCACACAAATTTTCCATTTAAGACTGCTACCAATTTCTGCAGAGAAGACATTTTCAAACATTCCTCCTTCTGACCTCTTTTCTCCTCTCATTAAACTCAGTTCCTGCCGCACTCACCTCAATGACATCCCAAGTATTTCTAAAACTTTTACTAAGGGGAAGGCTCCCTCCCCTTTCCGAGACAACCTCACTACGCCGGCAGCTACGCTGCTTTTCCAGATGTTACCGGTCCGCTCCGCTGGTCTGGCTCAGCCCCCAGCCTACAAAGCCAGGAAAGCAGGTAAGCTAGTTGACCTGAAGGAGCAAGAGGAGGCTTAGGAGGAGGACAAGCAAGAAACAAGGTCTACCGAAAACAGAAGAGACCACTGACACAAAGGACGCATGGCACTGCCGCTGCCGCCTGGCTCTGCTTACCTATCCGGCTCCGGCAAAGCCTGAGCACACCCACTCAAGTCTCTGTGCCACGCATCTTTCAGGCGACCTTTAAATTGCATCTAAGAAACGTAAAGTACTGCTTTCCACCAGCGTTGTTTTTATTTCTTGGCGCAGCAGGGACCGTGCTTTCGGGGCAAAGGGTGAGCACGAGAAGAGGTTACACAACGAGAAGACATGAGGTGAGCTCACAGCCAGGAGGCTTCCGTGCGCTCCTCACCAGGAGAGCGCCTCGGGTAAGAGCCCGGGGCACCACGTGCATTCCCCCTCTTCCCCAGCCCGCTCGATAAGGCCTGGGCTTTCTAATCCATGATCCCAAACAAATCTGGTTCAGGGTAACAGCCTGGTAACGTCCTCTGGCAAACCCTAAGAAGCTAACCAGAACGATCTGCTGCCTTAGGAGCAAGCAAGTAGATCTTCTAAGGTATTGCCAACTGCCAAGCCTTTACAGCAAAAGACAGGAACGCGAAGCTGGCATGGGAAGGTCTGCAGGAATAAACGAGTGCAGCGATGGCAGTGGAGCTGCTACTTCTCCCCCTTCTTTGCTCCTCGTCCATACCAGTAAGGAGTGTGGGAAGGCACAGGGAAGAGCAGCTGTCTTTTACATTTTTCGCATAAAGAACAAACAAAGAAGCTAGGAAATTCCCCATAACAGAAAAAGCTGTTTAAAACACATGCAAGGTTGCATACTGGTATAGCCACGGAAACACCAGGAAATCACAAGTTAGATTTTTCACTCAGCCTTTGCAACCCACAAGCATGCCCTCTCATTTTCCACACGACCTCGTTCACATCCACAGCCTCTGACCCCATACCGCCATGCCCTCCTCTCCAAAACGCGGAACAGCGCCTGAGCTCCCACCACAAACGTTAACTCCTGGGAAAAAGGAAAACAAAACCCACAGAGACACCGCGCAGCGCTTCCCAATATTTCAGTGCAGGAATCGCAAGGCTGCACTAGAAGCAGGAGCAACTGAGCAACCCTGACTGATTTTAAGAGATTTTTTTTTTTAATCATTATTCCAGGTGAATTATATTTGAGCTGTCACCAATTAAATTAGGAATACGCACAAGGAGAAAGTGGGAAACATCACATTCCTGTATTTTAGGCAAAAGTGATTATTTCATAAGATATCTCGATCACTTTGGGCGTTTTGGAAAGTCTCTGAAGACAAACCGGATTCGGAGTCGAGAGCTGGCTGCTTTGCATATTCATGACATTTTTTTGCAGCGTTTCCAAAGGACTTTTAGCAGAAGAAAATTACACGTAGCTGCAGAAGCGAGACTTAGCAAATTAAATAGTTCTGTCTAGCTCCGAGATGTGCCAAAACACAGCCCATCAAGCGAGTTTCGCACTCAAATACTGATCCGTATCTCGCCGCAACTAATAAGAAACTTGAAACGTGCAAAAAAACCCCGGCGTAACGATAAAAAAAAAAAGCCGAAATACTTCATGGTTCGCACCCCAGCTCGGCCCGGGGAAGGTTACCTCGGGTCCCGGCGGGGGACAGGCCGCGGGAGGGAGCCGACTGCAGGGAACCGGACGCAGCCGGCACGGGGGGCTGCGTTCCCCACCCGCCGCCGCCCAGCCCGCCGACAGGAACGGCCCGAGCCGGGCCCGGCGGCCCTGGGACAGCGGACAGGCGGGGCGGCCCCCCCGGCGCCGCCGGGCCCGGACCACCCCGTCACGTCGCCCCGACGGCGGGAGGAAGGGGGGAACCACCGCGCGGAGCGGGGGGTGAGAGGCCACCGAGGGGCACGGCACTACAACGCCCGGAGAGGGAGGGGTGGCCAGTGCCACAGCACCGCCCC